>JAPQRQ010000027.1:15001350-15012374 GCA_037367365.1 Apogon talboti
CCCCCCCCCCCCCCCCCCCCCCCCCCCCCCCCCCCCCCCCCCCCCCCCCCCCCCCCCCCCCCCCCCCCCCCCCGGCCTCATGTCTGGGTCTCATTTGGTCTCTTGTTCTGTTGGCAACTTAATTCCAAGATGCATGTGACGTTAAATAGCGGCACAGTTTAACATTTTGTGCAGCATAAGGAGGTCGTTCATCTTGATTAAATCCTGGACCGAAAGCTTTAATGAGGGATCATATGAAGCAGCGAGCGTCAGTGTACTTGCTGTTCCAACACAACATGCTTTTCACTGTATCTGTCTGTAAAATCCAACATAATGAGACTCCCTCTGCTCTACTGACTGCAGTTTGTCCTCTGACCCGACCAGCGCCCAGGGCAGAAACGTACCTATTGGCTGATGTTGACCGCCAAAGCGTGCACTTCAACTGTCATTATTTTCCATTTGACTGATAAATCTTTGTGCTGAGTGTTATTAATAGTGCCGAGCGTCATTAATAATACATATCTGCTTGGTGTTTTCATTTATTTATTTATTGCTGCCCTTTGTTTCTAGATCCGGCGCAGGAGGCCAACGCCTGCCACGCTGTTTAGAGTAGCCGACCAGTCTTCTCCTGAGGATGATCAGTCCACCCATCAGGTAAAGGTGAAGTCAAAGCACTTTTCTATACTAAGTGTTTGTGCACCTGTGTTCCCCTCTGTTCTCCTATCAGTGGTGGAAGAAGAGTTTAGGTTATTTATTTAAGTAAAAGGACGAATGCTGCACTATGAGTAAACATTCACCATTCAGAGCCTTAGTTAAGTAAAGTATGTATTGTCAAGAAAAGGTACTTATAAGTATAGAAAGTAAAACTGGTCACTGTGCTGTAAAATGGTAGCTGTCAGTGTCCTTCGTTGTCGATAAAGTTGTAAAAAATGATTTTACCTCTTTTCATTAAATGATTTATTCTTGACAGATAAAGTGTAGCTTGGACTCAGTTTGTAATCACTACGCCTGGTCAAAGGTGATTACTGATGCGTATAAATAGGAATAAAAAGAACAAAATTAGTCCAACTTTATGGGTAAGAGTGCATATATGTGATGTTTTATTATATGTTGTACTCCTGCAGCTGTCAGATCAATGTAGTTGAGTAAAACGTCTAACATTTGTCTTGGAGTAAAAGTACATTTACGATCCATTCCACACTGGCTTCCACATCCATCATTTTGCTTTTGAGAATTTGCTGTTTCATTCTATTTAGCCTCAGAAATCCAATGTCCATGCCCATAAACATTACGACTACACCTTTTTTTATCATTTACAAACCTGCTGAACGCTCACTATATCATTTCATCTACAGCTAGTGTTCAATCATTGTTCCAGACTTAAACGTTTTTCGCTTCAGTTTCATTTGGACCTAGAATCAGCAGAAAGGAGCTGGATGAACTTCAGAGATCAGTCCAACTTTACAGCTTCTGTTGAAATGACAATTACTATCAGAATTATTCAATATTCACACTGTAAATGTACAGTGTCAGCCTAAACTTCATGAATGCAAATATGTACATAGTTCAGAATGCAGGCGTTTTGGGAATTAAAGACAGTATATAAATATTGAATGGGTTGAATGTATAAACTTGACCTTTGAACTTTACATATAGTAAGCCAGTTATACTAATGTACTGTAATTGCACACTCATTTTACATTATAAGAGTCTTGATTTCCTCCTTATTTGCCTCTCCTATACTCTTCTCTTATTGTGTTTTTCATGTTATGTATTATGCATTTAAAGTGTTTTCTATGTGAAACTGTTTGTCATTAATATTTTGACCAGGACCCCCTGGAAGAAGTGGGTTTTCCTGGATAAATAATCATCTTTTACAGTAGTTTCAAAGCTGCTGTGACTCCTTAAACTCCTGATGGTGGATGCTAATGTTTCTCTCTCTGCTTGGTCACAGTGGGTCGTGGGAGAAAACGGAGTGCTCAAACCAAAACGTGTCAATCCAAACGTGTACCAGCCTCCATCACTCAAAGGTCGGTGCCTGCTGCGGTCCTTCCACAGGTGGCGGTTGCGTGTGTTGTGATTCTTCCTTGTGTTCACGTCCTTTTTTTTTTTTGTTTTTTTTTGTTTTACCTTGCTTCACTGCAGTCGATTCTCTTCTTGCTTCCCATGCTTTATGATAGCAGACAAGGGTGAAAATGCATGTGACAGATGGGTAGATATACAATAACATCCTTTATTTATTTATTTATTTATTGTTCCGTGCATGCGCATGTGTGATATACATAATTTTGCTGGTGTGTTTCTGATCTCTAAACAGAAGGGTCTATATATCTGTATGTGACCGATAGATAAAGGAGGAGAGATTAGAGTGGAACAGCTGTGAGACACTGAGAGTGAGTCTAGGAAAGTCTGGATCATCCAGGATTACAGTCAGTTGTGTACAGCTGCGGCAAACACACACAGGGACACACACATTTGAGCACAATAGAAATACGTGGATAAAGGCAGGCGTGTACTCACTCGAGTGTTTGTGCAGCTTCTGCTCCATGCATGTGTTCATTAAAGCAACAGAAGATGCTTGAACTCGGCGGAGCTTGAGTCGAAGGGGATTTTAGGCTATTGAGCAAAGATATTTGTTTTGGAAATGTCATAAGTTCTTATTTTTAAGTCTTTCAGTTAGATTTTTAATTTTAGTTTAGTTTTGGAAGTTCATAAGTGAGTTTATTTTAATATCAGTGTTGGAGAATTTACCAAATTAGTTCACTTTTGTCTAATTTTAGTGTAAATTTCAGGTTTTATGAGGAAACCCTACATTTATAGAAGTAGATGTTGAAAAATGTGTGACACCAAATATGATTTATCAAACAAATACTTACCATTATTATTAAAAAGTATAGCTTTTTTTAGCCCGTAGAGTAGTGTTTCTAGAGACCCACTTCTTTAAAAAACATCGTGACCCAGTTCACATGAAGTCCTGAAGAGCAAATTTGTGTGTCACTTTTAATTGTTGATTATCTGCAACAGGAAAACTATTCACTTCAAAGAGATATATACAAATTATTTTTTTTTAAAAATCACATGCATGTCATTATAAATGTGACAAGACATATATTTTAATTTAGGCAGAGTTTACAGCCTCCTGTTTCTCATCTCATCATCAGCCTTTCATTTGGGATTCAATGTTATAAGTATAAATATTACAACAGTTATGTTAAAATGCTTTAAATTCATGGCTAACAAATATGTGAAGTTATTTTCCTCGGCAACATTAAGTAACACACTTCATTTTGAGCCAATGTGGCATCTGATAACTCTGGTCAACAACAACTTTATTTCCAGAAGATAAATACCTACTTTCACCTTAAATACCTGATTTTTACATGAAAATGCTTTTATGATTTTACCAAAATCAGATTCACTGATTCCAAATCTGAAAACAGAATTTTTCCAGCATGTCAGGGTTAAGGGTCAGTATATATCCATATTCATATCGCACACCAGCATTTTAGATCTATAAACTCTAAGTGATTCAGATGCTTTCAGTACCTGAAAGAAAAATGTGGTGCAAAGCTGAAAGATGGAATTTTCCTTTCAGCCTAAATTGGAGAAGTTATTGGTGTTCCTGTTTTCCCTTCAAAGCTCAGATCTCTAGTTGAATTTGTGCAACTCTGTGTCACCCATAGAGCCCCAAAGTATGACCAACTAGTTAAAAGTATGAACACATTGGTTGCAGAATGTCACTCTAAATTATTTTCCTTCACTTGTACTATGATTTTTTTCCACCAGTGAGTGATGTAAATGTTAAACTGAAATGGAAACCTGGTACCAAGAGGCTTCAACCAAAACACGGTGGTGATTAATGTTGGTTCTACAGCAGGAAACTGTTACAACCCACAGGAACAACAGATAGTGTCTGAAACATTTTGGAACAATCCTGAGCCAGGCCCCTTGACCCTGTACTTAGGGTTAGGGTTCATATGGCTTCATGTTCATATCTATACGGAAATTTGACCAGTTCAACACATAATATCATCAGATTGTGAATGCATATAAAAGATGTTGGCATAAGATTGGAAAATTAGTGTTTGTTGGAGAAATTCTGATTTTAGATTTGGAAACAGCATGCATGATTTAGTCAAGGTCAGATCTTTTTCTCTCAGTAATACATGATGAACAGATTTTTTTGTCAGTTACTTATGTTCTGGACTTGTGATTCTCTTCCTCTTATTTGGTGGTGACATGACAAATACAAAACATGGCACAGACAATCAGACTGTGCTGTACAGCTTATGCAATAGAGGAAAATAGTAGTTACAGGATGTACCTCCAGTTCAGAGAGTACATATGTGCAGAGCTTACTAACAATTTAGATCAGTGCAAAAATGACACTGAAGATGTTATTGGTCAAGGGTGGTAAACTCATTTTAGCCCAATTCAATCTCAAGTGGGTCAGTCCAGTACAATATCATCATAACCTATAAATAATGACAACTCCAATTCCCAAACTTCAACATCTTAACAAAAGTCTGCCTGTTAATAAATGTTATTGTGTGTTTGTAAATGATAGATTTAGGCATAATATTGTTAAAATTGCACTTATTTTTCTGAAGAAATTTCAGGTATTTGTTCAGGTTATTCTCTTTTTTATGAAAGGATAATATGTAAATGTAAACATTTTCATAGTTTAATTTTACATTTTTACACTAAAACAAAAAGAAAAATTTGGAGTTGTCATTATTTATAAGTTTATGTTCTATTCTTTTACTGGTTCAGCCTACTTGAGATCATATTGTATGTGGCCCCTGAACTTAAATGAGTTTGATACCGTGGGTTTACATCATCTAAAAGACAAAGAATGATAAGATAATGTGAACAGGGTCACACAAATATAAGTCAGTCCAGTTCTGTCCTGTTGGAACATATGGGTTGGAATCCAGTCTTTAGGAATGGAGAAAGAAAATAAAGCTGTTCTTTTCTTTTTTGGTTCCTGATCATGTGGCTTTTAGTTACTTATCAGTTATTATTTCCTTGAACAAAATAGCTTTTCCATTGCTAGTTTCATTTTTACATTTCATTTCCTATAATAACCCTGATGTTGAATGATGACATAATGGAGCAGGATGTTGTGCTCCTGTATCAGAAATCTGTCCTTCACCAGCTCAGATACAGTGAAAACTAAATAACCTACCTAAAGCTACAATGAGTGACCCTCCTCGGTGTCGCAGTGTGAATCTGACCGTGAAAACAAGTGGAAGTGGGAGGCCAAAGTGACCCAGAGGAAGTGAAGATGGGGTAACATCACAAAGGAAAAGACAGTACAAAGGCAGAGGGAGTGGAGTGTGAGTCAGCATCGCCGGTAGTCGAGGAAAAAAAGATGCGGGCAAAAACAAACAGATGGGAGAAGAGGGTGGGAGAGGGGATAAAAAAAAAAAAACAACAACGAGGGCTCTAGTGTAAGAAAAATCAGTGTGTGATACCGTTTTGCAGTTGCTTGCCTGTCTGTCTGTCAGTGCATGTGTTTAATTGGATTCCTGCCTGCATGGCTTATAGTCAAAAAAAAGAGAAAAAAAAAACAAACCCTGTGACGCTTGATAAAAAGTGACCGTGTTGAAGCGTGGTAAACCAAAACAACATATCCCTCTATCCCTGTGTCTGCGTCCATGTGTTTGTGTGGCCGTCTCCCTGTGTGTGTGTGTGTGTTGTGTTTACCTGTGTGTGTGTAGCTGTGCAGAAGATGGCTGAAGCACATATGCAGAACCTAGGTGTCTACCCTCCTTTGGAAGACCCTTGTGAGGGGGAGGAGGATGAGGACGACTGGCAGGGGGATGAGGGAGAGGACACATCTCCCACCAAAGCTGCTGGTGAGACGGAGGCTCACTGTCAACTGGCTGGGACAACCACAACACTGCACACAGTGGCAGCAAAGATAACACTGTTGTTTTTATTCTTTAAAGGAACAGTACACTTTGCAGCTGCTAGAAACACAACTGATGGCACTGGGCCTTGTTTGGTTGTTTACAGATACTATTTGTTCTTGTCTCCGTAGAAAATTGGCTCAACGCAAATACGGTGGAATGAGTTTGAGAATTACCCAGCACAGGTAGAAAATAACTCCAAAATATAAATAGGTTTGTAATAGAAGACGCTGGCTGTAGATACATGGACAGTATTCCTTCAGTCTGATTGAAATCATTGAGAACAGTAACCAACTAAAAGAGCTATTTCTGCATATTAATATTTAATGGATGATCTAAAATCATCATCAGAATGTTTAGAATAAAGATTTATGAAGTGCTGCCAAAGACGGCAATGTATTCACATTAATGTGACCACTAGAGAGAGTAGTGAGTCACTCTGGGTAGAATGTGACAAATATTTTAGAAATCTAGAGATAAAACATATAAAGAACTATAATTATAAAAAGTAATTAAGTAAAATAAACTCTATAGTAGTTTTGTAAGCACAGATGACGATATAAACAAAAATTAACAATATTTATGGTAATATTAGTTGCAACATGAAATCATATCATGGCATTTGTTGGTATAGTTTTGTAGCCTGTCTTCTGTTAGCAATGAAATTCTTGCAATAAATGTATCCAAATAAATTCAATACAGTTGTGACCAAAAATTTGGGAAATTACACAAATTTGCTACATAAGTTTGTTTTTTTGTTTTATTCTTTATTTCTATGTGTTTATGGGGTACACTGAAGAACAATTAGGATTATTATATAGTTTTCAGTTACTTCTATTGATAAATATTGACTTTGTATTTAGGCAAAGAATTTATCTGTGTCATTCCCACAACTGTATAAATCTCTTTCTGAGGTAACAAAAACACAATTCTTATTTTCAGGTGATAATAAACACTAATTGTGTAATATATACTGCACTAAAATTTTACACATTGAACCTTTAATCTGAACCAATGTATTAAAACACCAAAGTCACACAATAAGAGCTGATTTAGGCGGCATGAGATAAGAAACGCCTGTGTTTTTTGGGATAAAATGGACATTTTTGTCAAAAGAGTCTGGTAGCTTTAAAGAGAGCGATGTAATGGTTTCAGTTCTCAGTCAGAAATAACTCTCTGATGGCAAAGTAAAGCAGTACACAGGCTGATTATTTTAAGTTGGCCTTTTTTTAGTGGACTATGAACAGCAGTAGATTGCTCAGCTTCTCTGCCAGTACAGTCTTCATCTCCAAACTGGGTGCCGTGTGCCAACCGTCATCTGCTGTAGGTAATAAGTACCTCATACAATCCCCACTGTAGAAACTGGGCTAGCCCTTTAAAAGTTGGAAACAAATGCCTACCATGAATAAAATCTAAGTCAGGCTATAATTAGCTTTTACAGTTTACTAAAGCAAAGGCAGGTGAGACAGACTCAGAGTTGGCCACGGAAGAAGATGAAGGGTTTAGCGTTTCCTCCACTTCTGTGTGTAGTTTTTTTTTGTTCCTTTCCTTTATATTTATCCAAGTATCCTGTGAACCTTTAGCATAATTTCACACTCCCCTCCTCAATGTTGTTCCAATTTAATTAGTCATTGCTACAATTTCTGCTTGAAGTGCATTATGATCAATAACATGTTACAGCAAAACCCCAGATCAGCCTTAAATTTAGGAAATAGGTGTGTTCAGGTGCAACTGATATCTAATTACAGTCACGTAGCAAAAATCTACGACAGAAGCAAACTATGGTTACATATATATGTGGTATTTCTACTTTCAATCATGAAAAAATGACTTAAGAGTAGAGTGTTTAGATAAAGAGCTCTGAATTTATGGCAAAGGCGTCAATGTATTGGGTTGTAGGGATATGAACTGAATATGTTTACAGTGATGAGTTATATGGATTTATGTGACCACTAGAGGGAGTAGTGAGTCGTCAAAGTATCAGAAAGTGACCAGATGGGATAAGAACCACTAAGAAATTACTTTTAAGAATCAAAGAAAGTAATAAAATGATAAAAGTTAGAAGCACTGTTGTTGTTTTCACCACTGGACACAGCTCTAAATGAAAAGAATGGAGTTTGATGCTGAAACGACAGCGTTTGTTCTACACGGGTGAGTTTAATTATGAAGATTATGAAGGTATAAAGTTATTATGGGATGTTATTATCTTTGCTCGGTTGCCGTTTATTAATCCACGGTTCAGACTAAACTGTGACACTGTGACAGTTTTGACCTTGTTTGGCTGATTCCAAACATAAACCGTACAGAAAACAGAGGTGATTTGTGGTTTTACTGTGGCTGTATTCTTTCTAAAAACAGAGCTAAGCTAACAGAGCTATAATGTAAAATATCAGCTGACGTAGCACGTGAAAATTATTATACAGGGTTATTTTGATTGAAAGTCAATGAGTTTTAATAATTGAAAAAGAAAATTAGATGATAACCTAATGCAGACGTGTGTAAACAATTATCTTTAATTATACTTTACTCGTTGAGTGATACAATCTGCGTTGATTCGTTAGTGGTTTTGATCCTAAATGTGTTCTGGTTCATTACTTCCTTCACTGGAATATCAATACTACATGTAACCCCTTTAAGGTTTCAATAATTATTTCAATGAATGCCATTATAAAAGCAGACGATCCACCATGGCTGGAAAAACTCAGCACTGAAACTATGAGGATTTAAAGCCTTTCAGTGTTAACACCTCCAGTGTCCAGACAGAAAGATATGATCAATCAGAGCCAAAACTTTAATATTTCTGACAATGAGTCGGATCTGAACATCTGCGAATTGACACAAAATTGAAAACCTGCTCTATAAACTCCCCCTATTATCTTTGGTTTGATGCAGAAAAATTATGGGTTTTTAATCTCCATTATGTCACATGAGAACAGTTGCATTTCATTCAGAATTATTGCTCTGTCAACCCAGATGACAGGCTCGCTGAATAAATCCTTTTGTGGCATCCTGGTGAAATACAAAGTACCCAGAACAGGATGTTGAAAGATCCTGATTGGGTCTTTTGATTACAGCTCATCTGCTCTTTCAGTCGAGCAACACAGTTCAATGCGATGACACAGAAAACTATAGAAAAACAAAGGCTTAATCAGGTCGTTTGTCACGTAATTGGTATCTGATGGAATCCTTTAGTGCCTTAAAAGTATCAGGTAACACATTGGTTGAAACTGAACCTGGGTGTTATGGTTTTTATCCGCATTTAACGCCGCTTTTTGTCTCCTCAGATCACCAAGAAACAGCGACCACTGAGCAGTCAGACAGGTTTTCCAGCATGAGAGAGACATCCAAGCAGATTTCGGCAGCACGGGAGGAGGATGAGGAGGAGGAGGAGGAGGAAGATGAGGAGGAGAGGGTGGACAAAATCGAGGAAACAACAGAGGAGAACAGTCGGGGGAGTAACTGAGACAGGGGGGGAGGAGATGGGGAGAGTAAAGGGGTATTTTTTTGTCAAATGGTTAAAATCTGAAGAACTTGTGACAGGTGATGAAGCTGGTTTGTTGTTTTGTTGAAGTTGAGAACGAGCGAGCAAAGGTTTCTGTACTTTCACCTCCAAACAGTTGGATTAAAGGGAGGACAGAGGGGAGTGTGTGTGTGTTAGTGCTTTATGAGGAGGTGAGGAGTGATGTACCGACAGAGCAGACTACAGACGCCACTTTGGCCCTAATGTTCCTTTGTTTATCATAAGACTGGAGGGCTCAAGGTCAACATGGCCAAACCCCCCCCCCAAAAAAAAAACACCCCTCCCCTTCTGCCTTCACGCTTCTGCACAGAGCTAAATGTTCCTTCAAAGAGGGTAATACTTGCCAGACAAACACAATCACACCCAAGGCACACATTAAATAAAAACTCTCTTTTATGACCCCTTTTAAAGTACTTGAAAGTCCTTAGATATGTGTTTCGGTAAATGTCCCACTTCACATCACATCACTTTCTGATTTGCAGCGTTGTCAGTGTAGGGTCCTTTTACTTTAACATGCATTGACTGCCCTCTAGTGGCGTAAAGGTGAAATTACATAATGAAGTTGCACTCCAGTCAAAGATCTATGTACATCAAATATTTGCAGCTTAAAAATGACAGATGAGAACAGGAGATGTGTTTAAAGACCCCCTTCCCAACAAATCTTTTTTCTAAATTTATCTTTTGTTTGAGCAGTTTCTTACAAAAACAATTAACAATCAGACAGAGTCAAAGCAGTCAGTCAGATTACATTAAATTATCTGCAGAATCAACTTGCCATGGTCATTTTTCAACAGTTTGTGAGCATCTCTTAGTTTTATTAACTGTAATATTTGACACTGTGCAGAATAATGTCAGCGCAGGTTTTCTCACATTTATATAGTGAAAACAGAAAGTTTCTCAGCAAAAATCGGAATTTAGGACCTAATTTGCAATCAAAGGTGAAGAACTTGAGGCACATGACTTAAGTTAAGCCACAGTTTTTGGGAGTTGAGACCGACTTGACAAACACTGATAAAACCCTGATTAAAATTGCATTTTGATTTGACTTATCCTGCTCAGAAACACATTGAGATTTCAGGATTTACTGTCATTAACACCACAGGAGTAGTTGGAAGACATTGTCATAGTTTGATGTTGTAGTAAAGGCAAGTGGTTGAAGAAGTTTCAGTAAAAGTACTAATACAAACTGTGAAAATACCCCACTGCAAGTAAAAGTACTGCATTCCAAAACTTTTTAAAATAAAAAGTAGACTATATATACTATGTTTAATTGGGCAACTGTGGTTAAAGAGTCAAAAACTAAAGGGTTCATAGTGAAATAACTTAAATTCCACCAATGTCAATGATATAGATGTTTTAAGGTACTATTCAGTGTATTTTAAAGGTGATATTCTTATTCAAAGTGTCACTCATGCTCATAAATAATGGTTCAGTTTTTCATGTAGGACCGACCAGTCATCAGAGGTTCATATGATCTGTCTTTTGTTGACTTTTGTCAGAGACTCGACATATTTTGGCTTGATTTTCACCCCAGAATAGGGTGACCAGATGTCCCTCTTTGTGCGGGACGGTCCCGCATTTTTATAATTTTTTTACACGAACCGCGAATT
>JAPQRQ010000027.1:15021951-15040664 GCA_037367365.1 Apogon talboti
CCAGGATGTTGTCCAGTCCTGGTAGTTTGTCTGCACACGCACACACACACACACACACACACACACACACACACACACACACACACACACACACACTGTTTGTCCTTCTGTATAAGAGCTGAGAGGTAACACTGTAACACACTAACCCTAACCCATGCAACACCTTGTGTAAATGAAGTGGCCATAAACGTCTTATCTACCCATAAAACTGTGCCTGTATAACAGATGTTTTATAAGAATGTTTTTTTTACCTCTTACAGTTTGCTATAACTCAGTAAATCATAAAAATGGCTTGTGGTCAGTTGAGCAAAGTCATGAGACTTCACACTAAGTGGAGGGTGTTATCCTCTGTGTCTGGGTTCCTGTTCCTTATAGGGTTTTTCTCAGCTTGGGCAATGTTTATTAGCTCCGATAGCCTGTGTTGTTGCCTTATCCTCCTGAGGCTCAGAAAAGTAAAAGTTTTGGCTTTTTTACATTTAAATAATTGTCTTGATTTGAAACAGCATAATGGAACAGTTTTTTTCAGATACACGATTTTATGGTATATTTTTTTTCAAAGTAAAGTAAAGCAGAGGACAAAAATGGTTTGTTGGTTCTCAGGAGGACATGGCTAAAAACTACATGTTTTGTGTAATTCTGGAAACTCAACACGTGACCAAGCACCTCAACTGAAGTCTGCTCAAAATTCCAATTTTTTTGGCCTTTTCAAGTTAATGTGTCTTTTCTCTCCTGAAATGGAGAGTAATCTAAGCAGAGTTTGTCTGTTTCTTGACATTAGGTGTTACATAGGAGCCAAGATTATTATTATTATTTTTTTATTTAACCAGGAAAAATCCCATTGAGATTAAGAACCTCTTTACAAGGACGTCCTGGCCAAGATAGGCAGCAGGAAGTACAACACACAGTTACCAGATTACACAGTTAAAACACATATAACAGACACATTTAACAATAACATTTACAGGCCGATTAAGAAAAACAAGTGCAAGTTAAGTGTTTTAATGGTAGGAAAAATGCATTTCTTTTCATTATAAGTGAATTCTATCCTTCAGCATTGTATTTATGGCAAGAGTTTCACAGCTTTATTTAAAAAAACAAACAAACAAAAAAAATTTGTTTAAAATGTGTCTGAAAAAACTGTTGCATCACGCCATTTACAATCAAGGTTATTATTAAATGTAAAAAAGCCTGGGTCTCAGGAGGGTGTCAGTATTGTTATATGTTTTTAGGTGAGATAATTTTATACACTTGTAGGAGTTTTAGTCCTACATGCGTAAACTGCTTGATCCTCGTCTTTTCCTTTTGGTTTTGTTTTGTAAGTAAATACACAGTCATACTTATGTCAGCCTTGAGTTTCTCAGTTCAGAAATGCACTCAGTAATCCTTAATCCACAGAGGGTGAATGTTCCTTCTACTGTAGCGCAACTGACTGAACTCAACTCAACTGACTGGAGTTTTTGTGTGCATACGTGGTGCACATTTTCCACATTTTTATGCATTACTCTACCCATGATTCCGAAACCCCGGTAGTGACTCAACTGTCGGTGCTGCTCTCCGTCGTTTCAGGGCGGAGTTTCCTGTGTCGCCGCAGGAATGCCGGGTGGAGACTACGGGGAGCTCGGGGGCAGCCTCCCCGCCATCGCCTCCCTCAACGCCTCCTACTCTACCACGCTGTCCCTGCCGTCCCCGTACCTGTTCGTACCACCTGCAGAACGCAAGGCCATTTCCGACGTCCGCCGCACCTTCTGTCTGTTCGTGACCTTTGACCTCCTCTTCATCTCCCTGCTCTGGATTATTGAGTTGAACGTGAGTATTCAGTCAGTCGAAGCATTTAATTTAGTAATTTCAGGTGTTTATGTATAATCTCATAGTCACCAAATGCCTATTTTATTAAAATATGTTTTAACGTGGGTTTATGAGGAAGACGACTATAAATAAATACTTTTTCACCCAAATAAAGAATGTTATATTTCCAGAGCTAATCCCTGGTAGTTTCTGGTTTGTTGGAGCAAAGATTTTGATTCTGTGCAGGAGTGATATATTGTATTTTCTCACATAAAAACAGGAAGTCCATTACAAACTGGGTCTCTAATAATAGCCAGTGTAAAGGCCGAGACAAAAATAAATAAAAGCTAATTCTCAGTTTATACAACAACAAAAAAAAACCCAGTATGGATACATTTCTGGTCCCTGTCATGTAATATACTGCCAGTTAAACACAATGTACACGTGGACATGTAACAATATAATCCACGTTCAACACATAATAACACTCAGCTGAAGTGGTATGTTTCCAGTCACTGCAGGTGTGTGTCTTTGTGGAAATTTCCAAGTTCTACACAAAGGCATGGAATGATAGAAGCTCTGTTCAGCAGTGGCTTTCTTCTATGCACTGAAACGCTCAAGGGCATTTAAGTTGTAACAGTTAAGGAGGTGTGGTGTTTGTAGAAATGTGTGTTGCAGTACTTGTAACATCACAAACAGGAGTGGACCAAAACAAGGATTTGACCATTTCTACGTATTAAATAGAGGACATTTTAGATAAAGATTAATTTTTAATTGAATTTAATTGAATTTTTATTTATTTTATTTTATTTTTATTTTATTTTATTTTATTTTTCTTTAATGCAAACCTCCATCAAATAAAGGCCTGTTGTGTTCTGCATCTGACAAATAAAGGCCTGGGTCAAAGCCCTTCTGTCATTTCTCAACATTATTTAGCCCTAAATAAAAAAAAAAAAAAAAAAAAAAACCTTCACAGGTGTAAATTAATATTCTGACACATTCTGATTGGATATTTTTTTCCAATACAGACTGAAATTTGAAAATCCACAAGACAGTGTTAGTATTCATGTCACATAAATCAGAATTTTTAATGTTATATGACTATTTCATCGTCACGTAATTTCTTGAAAACCCCCATAACTTTAACTCTTAGGGAAGTGAATGAAGACAAACAAATATGAAATGGAGGTTAGAAGAATTAGGTGTGCAATTTTGGGTTTTCCTAAAGGTGTTTTCAGGTCAGTGTTCCTCAGAAAATCCATGAGATGAAACAGGAAACGGTCTGAATTGTGGATGAACTGGTGTTGACGGGGTTCCCACGGGGTCTTAAAAAGTCTTACAAATCTGCATTTAATACCATAATAAAGTCTTTAAAGGCATTAAATTCAATATGGTAGGTCTTTAGTTACGTTGCCATAAACTTGTTGGCTGTATTGTGTTTAAATGTATCTGGGAAAAGCTGCAAAGAAAGTAACGGTAGTTGACTCAGTTCCAACCCGACAATTTATATTGAAATTAGGAACCATTTATTGCTAACGTTGCCAACTCTAGTGAGAAATGACTCGGAACAATGGGAATCAAGGTGTTTGAGCCAATAAATATGTTTCTATATTCTAGAAATCACAATTTTTTGCCACCATGCCCATGAAATAGGCATTAAATTCTGTTCTAAGTGGTCTTAAAAGGTCTTAAAAAGTCTTAACTTGTAGGGACCTGTAGGAACCCTGTGTTGAGTCATCATTTTATGTTCATGAACTTTTGCTGTCATGTGAACTCTTCTTTGCTCTCTGCAGATCTCCAACACAATCTGGGAAAACCTAGAAAAGGAAGTTGTCCTTTATAACTTCAAGTCTTCCTTTTTTGACATATTTGTGAGTCAGCTTTTCTCACTACTTTACATTGAAGTACACAATAATAATGATAATAATGATAATAATCAGGATTTCTGCTGTTTTTCTACATGTTCAGAGATTGTTTTGTGACCTCAATTATTCTGCTGAAATGACCTCCATTTATTGACACACACACACACACACGCACACACACAGACTGTAAACTCGAAACGCCTCGACCATGTGATATCATAAAAGCCTGAGGTCATTTTATTTGGTTCCTCTTTCTCTCAGCTCCTTGCCCTGTTTCGTTTCTTGTGTCTACAAGTGGGTTATGCTGCTTTTAAGTTGAAGCATTGGTGGGTTATTGCGGTAAGCAAAGCACAGTCACAGGAAAACACACGTATTACAAAGAAAAAAAAACCCTCCACACTCATGCTTTTGGTTTTCAGTCAGAACACGTATCTCCTTCTTCTGTCCTCCACAGATCACCACTCTAGTGACCAGCGCCTTCCTCGTCGTAAAGGTCATCGTGTCTAATGTGAGTCGTGTTTTCTGCTGCAACACAACACTGTGAAACCCACGATTTTTTCACTTCCGCATAATGTCAGTCATCAGTCATTTGAGAAAACAACAGTGAGACATAATCGGTTTTATGACTCAGTGGTTTTATCAGTGAAACACAACTTCATCTGCACTTTGTCCTCTGTTAAGTAACAACAATGGGGAAGAAAAAAAAAATAAATTGCATCAAGTAGGTTTAATAGTACAGTTACTTACTCTATTGTGAAAATACTCCACTATAAGTTCAAGGGTGGAAAGTTGAAGTAGTCACTGGGCTGTAAAATGCTCTGTGTTTTACTATTTTATACAATGTTCCTGGATTCATTTTACTGCTACATTTACCCTTAAAGACTTTTTTTTTTTTTGCGATTTATCACCATTTATTCTAATATTAGCCACTACATTTAGACGTTTTCAGTGAAAATCAGGTATTTTCCTATTTTTAATTCCTGATCATGTAGATTTTCATAAAAACTCAGAGTAAATTCAAAGGTTATTATATCAAAACAGAGAAAACTGAATGAAAAGTTACTTTTTTTTTAAACAAAATATATCATAAAAATAACCATCTACAACCACAATCATTTGTCAGACTGTACATGTTTTACTGGTGAATCAGTGTTGCAGAAGATGATAGTGGTTCTACATTTACTATGTTTTTGAACATCCAGATGGGTCATATCTGATGATAATAAATAGCTGAAAAAAATGTTTTACTCTAATTACCTAAATGTATTGATATGATTAGTGGTTCAGTAGTTATTATACTGTATATTATATTAAACATTTTGGATCAGTAGATGTTTTCAGTTGCTGGGAGCTGGCACCTCTTTGAGGTTTAATCTGTGTGTTGCATTTTACTGTAGTAGATATTTAAGGTGGAGTTCATTTTAACTGTTTCATAAACTGTATTTTAATCTACATTGGGTGTCCGCAAAGCCTTAAAAAGTCTTACATTTGAGCGTCTAAAATTAAGGCCTTAATTATCCTTTAAAAATTACAGTTTTTAAAGACAATATGGGGGTTTTAAAAGAATTGACTTGTCTTCAGAGTGAGGAGAATTTTCTGAACTCATAAATTAACCCTTAAATGTTCAGTGTAGTACAAATATCCAACATAAAAACACCTGGAGCCATGACTTTCACTGCACTGATAAGAATCCAGCTGTCAGACAAATGTAGCACTGAAAAAAGTAAAATATTTGTTTCTGATATAGAAGAAATAGTTGTGTAAAATGAAGATGTTCCAGTAAAAATGCGCCTCATTCTGGAAAAGTACTTCTTGTCCATGTCCTGCCCTCGACTTCAGGGTGATATGGTGTCTTTCTTTACAGCAGCTCCTCACTCAGAATGCATTTGGTTACGTGCTACCCATCACATCCTTCGTGGTGGCCTGGCTGGAGACCTGGTTTCTGGACTTTAAGGTTCTCACTCAGGAGGCAGAGGATGAGAGAGGTACGATACGAGTATGGTCATAGACGAGCATGAAGTCAGTTCCACAGACGTCGACTTCAGCTGTTCAACACATCACCTCTGTTTTCAGCCTATTTAGCAGCTGTGAACGCAGCCTGTGAACGGGCCCCCATGATCTACCCCCGCGCTGTCTCAGACGGGCAGTTCTACTCTCCACCCGAATCTGTTGCAGGTGCAGAACGTCTATCACGCTTTTCTAAACATACTTTCGTCTCGTATGGCGTTGGTCGGCTTTTGTTTGCTCACATGGCCCGTTTCGACCCTGATTTTTGTCTGCAGGCTCTGAGGAAGATCTAGACGAGGAGGGTCTCGGTCGCAGAGCCGTCACCGCTCAGGTATCGTCGCCAATCTGCGGAGACGTTCTACCAGGGGCTGCTTTGAACCTGGTCATCGACGGCTCAACGCTTTTGCTCTCATCTGTCTCTTAATACAGGAGAAGGAGTACGTCAGACAGGGCAAGGAGGCCATGTCGGTGGTGGAGCAGATCCTATCGCAGGAGGACAACTGGAAATATGAAAAGAACAATGTGAGTCAGTATGGACTTCAGTGTTGGATTTACCTTCTGAACATGGACGAGACACTGCTGTTTGTTTAAAGCTCAGTTCACACCAAGGATTCACAATGAGACAAGTGTCCTCATCAGTGCAACAAGATAAGACACTTTGGACTTTTTGCATTTCCATTCTACCCGCCAGCTTAAAGTATATTCATAGTGTCTTAAAATATGAATGAGGCTTTTGATGCATTGATGAAACAGCAGAAACTTAAAAAAACTACATGTCTAGTGTTTCTCCATCTATTCTTGGAGCAGCTCTGTCGTTTAGAGGAAAAAACCCTATCCACAGACAGGTTTTCACCAGAGGAGTGACTGGAGGTAACCCTGTGCCTTTTGGTATGCACTGAACACAAAAAAACAAAAACAAAACCAGTCCCTGGCAATTTGACGATCTGACGTGCAGGCGATACGATCACATTCTAAGCCAAGCTAAAATGGGTCAGTTCACATACTCAGCCATGTTCTAAAGCAGTGTTTCTGATGGTGAAGGTCTGATGTGAACTGCCTTTAAGTTCTCATATAGTGATGCTAAACATAATCTCCTGGACTGTTTGTGAGTATCCAATGAATCGGAAGTGAATCTTTTGTTGAATCAGTTTAATCATTGTTTGCTTGAGACGAGGAAACAAAGCACAAAGATTCAAAACTAGAATAACGCGCACAAAGGTCACATTTTTCTGATGTTGTCTTAGTTTCATTGTTCTACAAGAAGATAAACTCAGAGCTTTGCTGCTATCAGATCTCCATGAAATCTAATATAAAAACTCCAAGCATGAGCCAATACTGTCACGCCTTCTGGAAAACACAACTAGTCATACCACATTGTTTACTGCAGTGATGGTTTCAGTTTATTTGTTTTTCAACTCCTTATTTAAGGCGTGAAATATTAATCTTGCGTCACACTTCATTCCATGTTAAGTTGTATAAGGACAAAAAAAAAAAAAAGATCTTGATAGTGACCGTGGTTTTATTTTTCTCAGGACATGGGAGACTCTGTCTACACTCTGGAGATTCCCTTCCATGGAAAAACTTTCATTCTCAAGGTATCACAGCCCTTTGTGTATTTATTGTGCAACATCACAAACACACACTTCAGTATAGACAAAAAAAGACAATAGTGTTGTATGTGTTTATCATTTTAAGTTCTAAATGATCTCATTTTTTTGCACGTGTAACCCATAACTTAGTCCTCTCTCACTTCAACACAAAATGTCATGTCAAGGACTTACTATACTTACTGTATGTTACATGATTATATGTGCTACAGTCTGACTTGTAGTTTTTTTTCCCCCGCTTCTAAACATACATACAGTATTTGACCTCTAGAGGGTGCTGTGGTAAAAGAAGTGAGACGAATGAGGCGTTAAATCAGATCATACCTTGAATCAGAGGAGAGTTCCTGTTACTGTCACAGTCGCTTTAAAGTAACTGGAGTCATGACAAACAGACAGATTTATCATATATAATGTCCATAGAGGAATGTGGAGGATGCTTTCTATTTAAAGGATGTTTCTGTAACTAAAGGCTCTGCTCTTCAGTGGTTTAAGGCTTTAACTTGTTGCTTTATTACCTTAAATGGTGTTAAATGATGATACTTTAGACACACTTCTGTATCAAATGGCCCAAATGATGATAGGGTAAGATTGTTTTTAGACTTTATTTGTTGATTTTAGTCCTGTTTACTTCCTGTTTGGAATTTTAGGAAACTTATCTTGCATAAAAACTAAAAATAAAGAGGTTACATGGGCTTAGAACATTTTTCATTTGTTAGCATTAGCATCATAAAGATCAGGATAGGTCAACACCGGTCATATTTTCAGAGCTAGTAAAATGTGTTAAAGTGGTCTGTTCAACAAGGTCTATTCTCTCAGCACATTTTGAAATTTTTCCTATTGAGCAAACAGTTGAATTTTTAGGAATATTTCAAATAAATCATACAGAACGAGCACCACAGACACATTAGGGGTTAAAGGGTTAACTTTTTCACTATAAACATTCACTTTATGTTATTCTTCTTTGAGTCTTTAAAAAGTCTAAAAGACCGTCATAAATCAGACTTCGAATTTAGTTTTTTAATATTAATATGACACCTATAGACATTTAGATCGCAATTGTGGTGCAGTAAAAAAGCCCTAGAGCATTATTTATGTTTGGACAAACTGCCTCCAGCCATTTGTGTAAAGACTTTCCAAACTTAAACAGAGGATTCCTTGTAAAGATGTGGCAGAAACCATAACATAGTGGGATTTTCCAGTAGAATTATGTCTGTAAACTCACTGAAGTAGTGGTTTAAAGTGAAAAAGGAATTTCATGCAGCCGCTGGGCCTTTTTAAGTTTCATGTCAAATGTTCAGAAAATCATGTGAACGAAGCAGAAAACCAGCCGCTTTAGTTCAGCGTGTGTCACCTCTGACATAAGTGGAAACGGGGAGGTTGAACTCCATATTGTACCATGTTGTTGTGTTTCTCCCACTGTTGTCCTTTTCGATGCTGTAGCTGTTTACATGTCTGTTTTGTTGTGTGTGTGTGTGTGTGTGTGTGTTCCTCAGGCCTTCATGCAGTGTCCCGCCGAGCTTGTGTATCAAGAGGTGATTTTGCAACCGGAGAAGATGGTCCTCTGGAACAAAACCGTCTCCGTCTGCCAGGTGACCACTTCCTCTTACTCGTACTGCTTCCTTTGTAGGCATCTCTCCTCCATTGTAAAGGTCTAATAATACTTCCTGGTTTCTCCTCAGATCCTCCAGAGGGTCGATGATAACACTATGGTGTCGTATGATGTCTCTTCTGGGGCGGCGGGGGGGGTCGTGTCCGCCAGGTTCGTCGTAAAAGATCTTCCTTTTCTGATCCGTCACCTTTTCTTCCAACCTTTTGTCTTTTTATCGGCGTCTTTTCCGAAACGAGGCGAATTGACGAAAGCATTGATTTTTTTTTTCATCCCTCAGGGACTTTGTTAATGTTCGGCGAGTGGAGCGCAAACGGGACTGCTACCTGTCTGCTGGCATGGCAACCGACCACGATGCCAAACCTCCAAGCGGCCGCTACGTCAGGTCAGACTGTACCTTCAGCTCGGTCGTGTCACCAGTGAATCGGAGCAAATTAATATGAGGAAAGGGCAGCTGTGTGAGTTTTGTGTCTCTAACTTCTCTGACTCTCCTTTCGTAGAGGGGAGAACGGTCCTGGGGGGTTTGTGGTTCTCAAATCCAGCAGTAACCCATCTGTCTGCACCTTCATCTGGGTTTTGAACACGGACCTGAAGGTGAGAACATGCACACGCAACATTTTTTTTTAATCTATCTGAGGTAAAATTGCTTATCTTTATCTGTAAGATGAAAAAACTCCAGTGAAGCTTTAACTGTCTTTATGAAGCCTGAATTCCAAGAATCAGAATGAACTTGAGGCATTAAAACATCTTAAAATGTCCATATATTAACACTTGTACTTATGTCTGTACTATTTATATGTATATATTAATGACTTCTGTAGATTAATTTTTTTCCCACGGTGCATCTCTGCCACAAACGTCTCAAACGCCACCCACTTTTCATCAGTAAACCTTCTGATTGGCCGAACACAGATCAGCTGACAAAGTCCTGGGTACTTTTTTTGCCTTTAAGAATGGGAATTATGCTTGAAATTACATTCATCGTGACCTTAAGTTTTAGTAGGTCATAGTGTTGTTGCTATAAAAAGTGACAAGATGGTGCAGAAAAATAGAACAATATGAAAAGAGCAAAAATAAATGCAACCGTTCATTAATACAGGAGTTGTCAGCTAGTAAATGAATCTGAAACTGTTTTGAAAAATAGTTATTTTTGTTACGAAAAGTAAGTCAGAATTCTTTGATTTGATCTTAACTCGGTCTTTAGTCGTTTCTTTACTCCTCCTCAGGTGTAATTTGAGTTGGGTTTTGGACCAAACGTGTCAACTTGGGCTTTGAGAAACACAATGACCTTTTTTACAAATTAAACAACTGACTGATTAGTTGATAAAATAACTGACAATGACAGTAATTGTTGTAGTCCAACTGTGATCAGATCAGTTCATATAAGAAGATAAGTTTTTTTTTTTTGTCAGTTTTACTTCTTTTGCTTCGCTGTTTGGTTAAGGTTAAAGAAAATGAGAAATTAAAAAATAAATAGTTTTTTTTCTTATTTTTTGGTAAACGTTGAATTGCAGCTGTAAGTGATGGCAGATACTGTATTAAAAGGTTGTCTTTCTACTCCTCTTCATCCATATTGTGGTCAACTTGCTGACATGTAAAAGCACATTTTCTTTTGTTTTATGTCTTATGAATGAAATAAACTAAACTAAACAGCACTAGTCGCATGAAGAAATCCACTGACTGGTGTTTTGTGTTTGGCGTCCAGGGTCGACTGCCGCGCTACCTCATCCACCAGAGCCTCGCCGCCACCATGTTTGAATTCATGACCCATTTACGCCAGCGGATCGCCGACCTACACTCTGTCCGATCCCACCTCCACACCTAGGACACCCGGGTGGGAGCCGTTACTACTGCGTTACATTTTTAATTTCTCCCTCGCGATGCACTTCAGCTGAAGAGATGAGGAAACGTGGGCGACGTGACCATGTTTATGGCGTTTCACTGATACGACGAGGAGGAATGTGGATATCGCAGACAATGTCACCCTTAAACCGAAGAGAAAATAATGTAAGCTTCCTTACATGTGTACTTTTGTGTGGGCCTGAAACTGTTTGCTGTGTGGGAGCCTGTTGAAGCGTCCTAAGTCAGGATGGATGTTAACAAAAGAAGAAGAACACGTGATGATTCTCACTGTGGACACTTGTTACAGAAGAACTGATGCAGTAGCATGACTGAATTCTTGTTCTACAAGCAGCTGTCTCTCTGAGCCTTAACTTACTGCACATTCATAGTTGATTTGCTGATTTTTGTTCGGTGTATTGTTGATTTTTTTTTTTTTTGTGCTCCTGCTCTCAAACAGACCCACATTCAGTTTCTTCTTTATGGTTTCACTGTTGATAGATGGAAAAAGTCAGTCGCTGTGCTGTAATCACCACTAGGGGGAGACGCCACTGATCTGAGCGGTTAATATTTCGACATCATGACTTGTATCAGGGTGCAAATATTTGCTTTTTTTTTTGTTTTTTTTTTAACACTTCAAATCAGCCAGAACAGTAAAACCAAGACTCAGATCAGAAAGATATCAAATCGTGTTGGAAAGGCTCAAAACGAGGGTGAATTAGGATAAAAAAAAAAACAAAAACTGTTTCTGTGCCAATAACCTCAAGTGGCCTTGTGGTAAAACAGCCGAACATTTGTCATCAGTAGTCGTACCGCTGTCATCGTCATTAGTTCCAGCCTCCCCTCAGGCTCTGAAAAGTGGCACTGAATGAGGTTTTTCTATCATGTAGTTTGTTTTTTTTTGTTTTTTTTTTTAATTACTGAAAACATCCACTACCAGCTTGTTTTACATTTGGTTCCAGACTGTGCATCTCAGTGTTACAGTTTACCTAAAAGAAAAACGATTTAATTTCATGTGACGGAAACTGACAAGAAGCGGGAGGTCATCGGTTATTGGTTCAAGTTACTGCCCTTAACCAAAGGGAGAGAATTAATCCTCCTCGCATCCATTTAAAGCTCTGAACGAACACATTATGGAGTGTAACCGTGCTGCGGCGACTGCGATTCACCACAGCTCGATCACAACAAGGACACATGTAAACAACTCGATGCTCTTTACTTGGAATCCCACGTATTTGTGGATCCAATCTGAAATATTTTCTCATGACGTTCTAAAATGTGCAGTTATTGGATTTTTTTTTTTTTATCATCATCTTTTTTGCTGTAAAGTCTGAATATGAAAGTAATAATGATATGAACATTTTGGTGCCTTTAACACAATAACGCGTCAGCCTTTTTTTTTGCTTTATTTTAGTTTTAACTAAACCATACTTTCAGCTGTTCGCTTTTAGAGCTTGACTAAAACACTTCACGTTTTGTTTTCTTTAATAACAGTTTTTGAATGTATGTGTCATGACTATAGATCATTTATAAAATTTGTTAATTTAAAGCCATTACATGACCAACTGTTTTCATTAAGTCTTCACCAGAGTCTTATGTCAAATAAAATGTTTACGCTCCCTTCTTACTTCTACTTACTTTTCAGGCAGAAAATCAAAGTCTATATCTTCAGGTTCTACAGGATCATTTATTTTTTTGTTTTTAACAAGTTGTGTAGATTTTGGAATTTGCAGAATATTTTGCACATCAGATGAACATGTTATACACTAAAAAAAAGGAAGATTCTTCTTTTCAAATGGATTTTATCACATCCTTTATTTAACAAAAAGTTAAATAAAGGATGTGATAAGGATTTTCAGAATTTACACACAGATTTTGTAAAATTTGATGTGTACTAAAATTTCACAAACACAAAATAAGGAATAAAATTTTTAAAATTTATGGTTTTGATACAGTGCATTTCACTTTTTATATTTTCTACTCTTTAATGTAAGATTTTAATGCAGTAATCAGTATATAAATATATAAAGGTTGCTGTAAAACAAAATTGAGGACTTTTACTGTCATTAAAAACATAAGTATTTAGCCGTTACAATGAGACTTCGACACTTTAATCCTTAAAGACCTAAATAATCTATGGCAACCAAAAAAAATCTATTGGCAAATGTTTAATAATTTCTGAAACACTAATCCTATTGAATGTGAGAGTGTTGTTTGTCTCTGTGTCAGCCCTGCGATGAACTGGCGACTTGTCCAGGGTGTACCCCGCCTTCGCCCTACGTAGCTGGGATAGGCTCCAAGCGACCCCCGCGACCCTAGTGAGGATTAAGCGGGTTCAGAAGATGACTGACTGACTAATCCTATTGATACATTGAAATAATAAAATTTTCAATTTGTACTTTTATTAAATAATAATTCAGGTAAAACTGAGTAATTTTTTTAGGGCCCAAAATTTCAAGTACACATTACAGTTAAGCTATAATCAGGAACAATGCAAAAATAAAACATTTGTACTGTGCAGTATTACACCATGTGACATGAGCCTATGTCACATGTGTGACTGTCTTACATTGCAGAGAGGCCTCAGATGAAATCACAAGAGTCAAACTAACTTCAAGGAAACCAGCCCCCTCCTCATCATCATTATAGTCCCATAGCATCAAAAAGTTCGCAATCCCTTCCTGTTCCTATTAAAATATAATAAATCCTGACCTTCAAGTACTTTGACACAGATTTGTGGTTCTACAGCTACATGCAATGGAATGAAATAATCCTAAAATCAATGCAGCCATGGTAGATCAGATCCAGAGTGTGTAATTAGAGCCGGTGTTGAAGAAATGTGTTGTCCTCGGGGCAAAACACAACGCTGAGGACAAGAGATGGAGCGGCTCACATGATTATGCTGTGACTGTCTTCTGAGGCTATGGGTGGATGAATGTGTGTGTTTTTGAACCAGTGAGAGATCCTGCATCTCACTGTTCCCATTGTCCTCCACCTAAGGCTGAGGAGAAGCACCCGTCCCAGGAGGTCTAGAGGACGAAAACCTCTGCTTGTGGAGCTTCAGCGAGTTACAGGACAATGGGAAGCTGAGATGAGGTATTGTTGGGGATCGTTCAGTCGCTTTCTGCTGATGATTTAGACACTAAGAGGAGCAGAAATAGTATTATCTCGAAACATTCCCAGGCTGTGAATGAGATCTGTGGAGGCCAGACTCAGCCCTGTTCCCTGAAGATCTAAGGAAGCTCCTCTGCACTTTGAAGACCTCAAACGCAACCATCTCCCTGGATTACTTTTTAACACCGTGAACTCCCACCGTCTGCTGATCCTGTTTCTTAATAGATGGGTTCAGGTTTTAAGAAATTCTGCATGCAGTTCTGCTGCTGCTGCTGCGCCGGAGATGAGGACGACGACGATGAAAAGCAGCCTTTAGTGCCGTAAGATCACTAGAAACCTGAGCAACAGCTCTTGAATGTGTCGTGAGAGTGGCTTGTGTCAACTGTTTGTATAATCATTGTATGGTTGTTTGTGTTGGTCGACCACAGTCAAGATCCTTTGGAGTATTTCAACCGTGAAGTGCAGAAGCGTCGGGATGAGGAGACCAACCTGTGGAGTACTCCAGGAGACCCCAGCCACTCAGAAAGAGCCGACGACCGGACCCTCTATGCCCTGCTCCAGGCCCGAAATAAGACCCGCATGGGATCCACGGTAAGTCTGGGATGAGCCGGAACCATAGAAAATGAACCAATAAGAAGGTTAGTGATACACAATAGTGGCTGTAGAAGATAGAAATGGACCTAAGTCTTCATCATTTCTACAAGACTATCTTCAGTTTTCTTTCTCGGTCCTTTTCTTCTCCAGGGCTATCGCCGTTTGAGCGTCGACATCGAAGCCATGAGAGATACACGTCGAGAAGTCAGAGACAAATGGAAGACCATCTTGGAGAACTTAGGTGATTCTGAACAGAAGAGACGTATCGACTGTTGTCCTGACCCCGATGCGTAGAATAACTACAGGTTCATGTTACTGTCGTCTTCTTGCAGGTTTCATGGCCGAGGCCGACTCGTTGCTGACAGTATCGGCCGGTGCGTCACATGACCGTATGCGTAACGCTCCGGCAGCACGCGCCATGCTTTCAGCCCTCCACACTGAAACGTCCCTGTTCAGCAGCAAAGAGCGGCCGCCGGAAAGATACCTGTTCATCCTGGTGAGCAGAAGGAAACGCAGTGTCAGTGAACTTTGAACCTTGAAAACTGTCTTTTATGCGACCTGGACCTGAAAATACTAGAAGAAGAGTAAAAAATAAGAGTAAAAGAAAGTAAAAAGAGTAAGTTGTCATTCAGCCTAACAATAATGCTACGTCTCTGCACGGCAAAGGTTGGTCACCTGAAGTCCTGCCCCTTCCAGTTGTTGCCCATGAGACTTTATTTATTCCACCAAAAACTTGTATTGTCGGCAATGGAGAGACTATACTAATGTCTTGATCCTATGTAGACTCTGCCATCATTTACATGTATAATGTTGGTCAATTTAAAAGATTCTAAAAGTCAAGAAAGTCACAGTTTGTGGTAAAACTAGATATACTCCACACCTGAAAGTCTCCAAGGTGATATCATCATAACTGAATAATCTGTTCAGAGTTAGTGAGTCATCTCTGCAGATTCAACAAGACCAAACTGGAGTGATTTTCACCCCTTGTTGTATTTTTCACTTGGCTCTTAAAGACTGAGGAGAAGTGTGCCAAGGAAGTGGCCTTTCTGGTGTTGGTGATGTGTATCATGTCCGATCAGAGATGCAGTCCATTTAACTGCTAAGTACAAAAATATTTGCTGTGAACTGTGACTTCCTTGGTTTGTAAAAGGATGTTTTAATTTGACAAACACATGAGTAAATGCTGGCACAATTCAAGCCTCTCATCACGGACTGCCGTTCATATTTTTACGAGGTTTAGGTCCCATGGAGGCACAGTGGAAGGACCTCAACTCTTTATAAGAAGTGTCCGTGTTTAAAGTTTAAGCTTTCTCGACCTTTCTGGGCACTTCAGAAAAAAATGGCAGTTAATGACAAGAGAGATGTTTATGATAAAAATCATAAACACTGAAATTTAAACTAATACAAGGATAAAAACCTAACATCAGGCCATGGAACTCAGGATAAAGCTACAGTACGACACATTATCTTAAAGGAGCTACAGAAGTATTCAAATAAGACCTTAAAATTATCGTCCAGGTATTTAGGATAAAGCGCTCTGAAGTTGTGGCAAAGACGCCAATTTGTTGGATTGTTGAGATATGAACTGAATTTATTCGCGCTGATGGGCCAGAGGATGTATGTGACCACTAGAGGGAGTAGTGAGTCACTCTGTCAGTCTCCCATGGTGACGAAAACTAACACCACAGGGGCCTTTGACCAATGTATCAGAAAGTGACCTGATGGGATGAGAACCATTGAGAAACAACTTTTAGAGTCAAAGAAAGTGCTAAGAGCTAGAGGCACTGTTGTTGTTTTCACCACTAAACTGTGACAGTTCTGACCTTGTTTGTTCGATTCCAAACAGATATTTAGTGCATTTACTGCACAACACAAACCGTACAGAAAACAGAGGTGATTTGTGGTTTTACTGTGGCTGTTTTGTGTCTAAAAACAGAGCTAAGCTAACAGAGCTATAATGTAAACTATCAGCTGATGCAGCACATGAAGATTATAAAACACAGTGTTATTTTGACTCACTGTAAAAATAAGCAGCAATTCAGTTTTAGTTTGAAGAAGGAAACTTGATGATACCATAATACAGAGTGATACAGTCTGTGAATACATAGCGTTGATTTGTTGGTGGTTTTGGTAGTCTACTTCCCCTTAGTATTGGTGGTGACATTTTCTACGAAATCAAGTCATACAAGTCATACAATTTTCAATTTAAAGCAATAAAAGGACACACATATACCTTATGTTGATATTAATATAAGAAAGAATCAAAAATGATGAAAATATGATGAAAATATTGTCAATTATTGCTATTATTATTTTTTTATTAAGTGGTAAAAAGAAAAATGTCTCCAGATGATGGTAACAGCAGAACTCCCTGTTTCATTCATGCATTAATCTCCTTTTTTCCACTCCATTTCTTCTACTTCTTTACAGGATCGTCTCATTTATCTAGATATAGCTGAGGATTTTGTGGCAAAGGCCAAACGCTTCTACCCTCCGAGGGACGACTCTGATGAGGACACGTCGGGCCTGGGCATCAACCTGCCGCTGCTTCTGGCCCGGGTAGAGGCCATGAACGGAGGGGGCGAAGAGGACGACGACAGCGATTCCTCCGGAAACATGAGTGACAGGTCCTAAGGTGGAGCGGTTGCAGTGACGGCAGACGCGAGGCAGGGGGCAGCAGTCCTCAACCTTGAAGACTTGGACGTCAGGAGCGCGTAGCTTCTCACCTTCAAGTTCTGCCGCTGCTTGTTGGAAGTTTTAGGCTGAACATTTTCTCTTTTCTCCCCCTCAGCTGCACAGCTTCAGATTTATTGTCTTCTACAAAAAGGGCTTTGCTGATTTTCAGTCACAAAAGTGTGGATCTGTGTCTTCTTTTTTTAGTTTTATCAAGTTCTTGGCCTGTTTATTGTTGAGCTGTTTGTGAACCTTCAGGGTAGCGCTGTTCCTTTAACCGGAGCCTCTTTATTTTCATCCTATGATTATCAGCACTCACTTCGTTCAATCACATGATCGGTAACAACACTGAATAAATAGCCCAGATTTTTCTGAAAGTTTCACAAGAATGCGTGTTTGTTTGTTTGTTTGTGTGATCCATGCTATTAACTCTTTACAGTCTGCATTTGGCTTCAGAAAGACGGAAAAGAAAAATGGAAATGCAGTGGTGTTAGTACGGCATGTTGAATACTTAAAGGGTTGTTTAAAGGTTTCTGAACTCATGTGGACAGTTTGTGGATGTGTTCTGGTGTCTGGTTCATGTTGAAATAAAGTTGCAGCCTAAAGCCTGTTGCGTGTGCGGAATCAGATGTTGGTACGATGACTTGGATGGTATGTGGATTCCCTGAAGCGTCATGGGGAGCATGGAGAGGTCCCAGTCACTTTGATATCAGACCCAAGACAAAGAGTTCCAGGGGGGTTTGCACGGCTGTCAGCATATATATCCTTTACAGTGTGAAAGTTAGCATTGGATATTAGCGAAGTACAAATTCTGAACTTGTACGTTTATTTTTCTGACAATCTTTTGTACTTTTTACTCCTTACTCTTTCAAAACAGGCTCATTATTTTAGTTTTAATGCATTTAAGGGATATGATTAGCTATTTTCTCTTTTGTCCGTCCATATAATTGTTTCTTATTTGACCTCATATATTTGTATTTTTTAGTTCATCTGTTTGACACTGACAGTGCACTTTAACCCTTTAATACCGTTTTTGGGGTGATTTTTTCCCTACATTTAACCCTTCCTGAGTTTAACATCTGCATTTTTCAGTGTAAATCTGCTATTTTCCTGGATAAACTCCATAAAAAGTGACTTTTTTCAGCAAAATATTTAATTAACAATATAAAAAAAACAAGCATCTACAACGACTGTGTTTCCACAGCACTTCCATGTTCACTACGGATTCTCTGAGCGTCCAAATGTGTCATATCTGATGACCATGAAAAGCATTTAAAACAGCATTTTATCTGAATTATTTACATGTATTGATACGATTAGTGGACCAAAAGTTGCAAAACATTTTAGGTCAGTAGAAGTTTTTGGTCACATGCAACAGTTTAGGTGTTTAATTTTGATCTTTAAACAACTTTACTGTAAATGCGCCTGATTTAGCACATACTGTGACCAATCTCAACCTAAATGAATGGAACAATAACACACATTCTAGACAGAGAAATGACAAACACAATGTAACAAGATGAAACGGTGTCATCTTTGTAAGTTCTGTGGATGGATGGATGGATGGATGGATGGATGGATGGATGGATGGATGGATGGATGGATGGATGGATGGATGGATGG
>JAPQRQ010000027.1:15051900-15070851 GCA_037367365.1 Apogon talboti
CCGCACGGGGGCGACAAGCCTTGAAGCTGGTCACGCTCTGGTGTCTGATCTCGGTGAAGAGCACATACTGCCCGGGCGTGATCACACACTTCAGCTGTACATACGCCTGTTGAAACATGGAATCATGAGGACTGAGCTGTTCTTTACTGCCGATTAACTGGTCAGACTCACATATTTACAGAGACAGATACGTTGTTAGCTGAGTACCTTCAACTTGCTGTGTAAAAGATTTTTAAATGTGTGAGATAATGTTATATTTTTTCATAGATATGATATTTATTAAATTTAATAAATTTGCTAATAAAAGCTTATTTGTCTCTTTGTTTTCTCTCTTACAGTCGCTATAGGTTTTGGTAAATCAAGTGTATGTCAGAATTCAAAGTTTAACCCTTAAGACACTAAACATCCTCCAGTGACCAAAAGCATCTACTGATCTGAAATGTTTAATAACTGATGAACCACTAAGCTTATCACTGCATGTAAATAATTCAGATAAAATGCAGTTTCTCAGTTTTTCAACGTCATCAGATATGACCCATTTGGATGTTCAGAGGCTAGTGAACATGCAAACACCATCATTTTCTGCAACATTTATTAACCAGTAAAACTCATACAGTTTGATAAATGACAGTAGTTGTAGATGCTTGTTTATGTTCAGTTAAAGATTTATTTTGCTGAAAAAATGCAAAGAAAAATGCAAAATGTGGAGGATAACATTATAATAAACTTCACTAAGAAAAGGCTAAATATAGAGAAAAATAATATAAAAAATATATTTCTTCAGTTTTCTCTCTTCTGATATAATAACTTTTGAATAAACTCTTGGCTTTTATATATATATATATATATGAAGAGGATGATAATATAATAAATGGTAAATCATGTGGGGAAGGTTAAATGTAGAGAAAATATTATTTGGAAAAAATAAAATAAAATAAAATAAATAATTCTGGGTCTGTCATGGTTAATATTTGATCACTCATCAGTAATGTCCACTTTGAACCAACATCAGTGCTGAAAACTGTCAAATATTCATTCATCTTCACAATTTTAACCCTTTAAATCCCTGTAATTTAGCTGACGCTGCTATGTTTCTAAATATAAAATGATCTAATCTCTCTCTTGCTAACTGCACACACACACACACACACACACACACACATCATTTACATTGCAAATACAATCCTCATTTCTCCACAACTGAGGAGCAGTGCTCAGGAAAATAACATTCTCTAATGAGCAAATATGAGAAAATGAAAATCTACTTTTGAACACCGATGGACTGAAAGCCTCATATCATTGCATGTATTATTTCATGCAGATTTAGTGACTTAGCGCTGAGTGATGGTATTTTGGCTGCTAGGTGTTTTTGATAGAATTATTAACTGGAGCTGAGGTTGAACTGACATGTGATGTTATAATGTTTGTTGCTGTTCAGACTAAACCGTGACAGTTCTGACCTTGTTTGGATGATTCCATGCAGATCTTTAGTGCAGATATTGACAGACCTGTGGTATATGTATGTACACAGGAACCACAATATAAGAAATCCACATATATGGCAAAAGAAAGAAGATTAATCAATAACATCATTTGTAAAACAAAAAAAAAAATAAAGTAGCAGCGATTTTAAATGAATGAGGAAGACATGATGATGTATGCACTATGATAATATTAATTTTAGTGTCAAATTTCCATAATTCCCTTTCAGCATATTAGAGGAAACAAGAATTTATCATTTTTTCCAGGCTGTTGAAAATCTACACAGTGATACAGTTTTAGTCCAACTTCAGGTGTTTTCAGACAGGAAGGGGAGCACTGACTGATATATTCACCAGTCACTGATTTCATTCAGTCACATACAACCTGGATGCAATTCTACTGATTAGAAAACTGGTGTTAGGCTCCGCCCACTCTCATATGGATATTTCTCTCCATGTTTGGGCCTGTTGTCTACATGAAAATGCATTATTAGAGACTCCAGTTTATGTGTATGGAAAATGGAAATATTGAAAAACACACTCTATACTCCATTTTGCTCATGTCTGTTGTTGCTGTGTGTGATGAAGCTGCACCAGAACCATCAAACCCAGGTGTGTAAATCAGTGTATGACCTTTGGGAGATGGACCAGACCGGCGTTATGGACGAATCCACATTATGCAAAGAATAGACTTCAACAACCTGAACCAATATTTAAGGTAACTTAAGTTTAGAACTGAACTTGTTGCTGCTTTGCCTTCATGACAGATTAAAGTCTGTGTCTGTTGTCTAGTATTGACCACAGATATAATGGTTTGTCCCAGTGTTTGTACCAGTTGTTGTTGTTTTATTGTGGACAGAGATACTTGTTGAAAGGGAGGAAGAAAATGTCTGTTAAGAAAAATATCTGTGTTAGTGTGAACAGGACATTAGTTTTTTTCAGTTTTTTTTTATCTCCTTCCTGTAAATTGAAAACCACATATCGTCTCTCTGTCAGGTGGAAACCTTGTAAGTCCATTTTTGGTCTTTTTTTTTTTTGTCATAAAATGATTCTACTGGTCAGTCTTTACATTGACCTGACGGTTTTAGAAATATTTAACCAATAAAAAGTGACTTTAGAATATGCATCGTTTTTCCAGTTTCCTGAAAAATAACCGTTTTTGGACACAAGAGGTTTCCGCCCGACAGCGGCGATATGTTGATTTTGAATGTTTGTGATCGAGTTCCCACCAGCTATGCTTCTGTCCAAGCATTTAATTATTTTTGCATTGTCATATGGGCTTCATTTTGTAAGATGAAGGTTGAAAACAGAAGAAGAAAATATCCATTCAGTAAAACACATGTTTGTATGGACAGGACATGAGTTTTTCATGATAACGTGGAACAACAGCAGTTCATGTTTATATTTAGTGTTTTGATTTGAGTCCAGACAAGAGAACTGCTGAGGAAAGGTGTGTTCTGGCTATATTTCAGCTCCTGCAGCTTTAATATCCAAATCTGCGTCGTATCATTTCACCCAGACAGGGTGAAAACTAGCTGTGCATCCCATCATTTGGATACTGTGATCATGTCCACCCTCTTAAGCAAACCCACGCCCCCACTTTACATCCCTCATTTATCTTTCATGTTCCACTTGCTGTTTGTCCTCAACACAGAACGTACTGTTCCGTTGATAGTGAGCAGAGATGTAATGGATGCACTGCTTCACCTCCTCTTCCTCATTTTCTTTCCATATCTCTGTCTAATTTATCCATTATTACCTCTGCATCTCATCTCCTGAAGATATTTTTTTTCTCTTTAACCCTTTCTTGCTTCCTGTCTTGGCTCTTGGCTCGTCTGTGTGCGACAGGAGCTGTGCGGTGGTTTGATATTAATAGCTGGGTAAACACTGGCATTGCCCTGGAGACAGTGGAGAGACAGCCGTAGAGGCACATTCTTCTCATTTGAGCTTTTAATCCTAGTGTTTTATCAGAGATTTGGGTGTGCTGCCCTCACTCCCTATCTTTAAAATTGCCCTCCCACACTGCCACGGAGATCATGCACACCCCACCCGGCTCTGTCAAGCCGCAATCCAGTTTCCAAACTCCCCAATAAAACCCACAAAAACTGTAACTATTTTCAGTGGATGCTATAAGGAACGTGGGAATTGAGATGGCGGGTGTTGTCACAGACAAATCTAATAAATTGACAGTGAAATTCTTCCCTGTGCCGCAGCTGTCTCTACTTAACGTGGCGTTCATGGCTCTATCGCATTTGGCATATTTAACCTATCTGCTGATAAAGAGATGAGTCACATGTACATTTATTCACACGTACACATGCAACATCACCTGATGTTCATTAAAAAAACTTCTGAAATACCTCACTTATTCTTGAAACAACAAATTAACCCATAAAGACCCAAACATACATCACCGACCAAAGGCATCTACTGATCTAAACTGTTTAACACCTGTTGATCACTTAATCCTATCAATACATGGAAACAATTGGTGTAAAATACAGTTTGTGATCCTTTCATGGTCATCAGATATGACCCATTTGGACGTTCAGAGGCTCAGTAGTGAACGTGGAAACATCATCTTCTACAATATTAATTCCTCAGTAAAACCCATGGAGTTTGATGAATGACAGTCGATGGAAATGCTTGGTTTATGTTCAGTTAATGATAGTTTTTATGGAAAAAAAGTCACCTTTTTTGCAGGTCTCTCTGTTTTTGATATAATAATCCTCAACTTTAATCTGAGTTTTTATTAACATCATGATCAGCAAATTAAATACAGGAAAATACCTGATTTATCCTGATAAAATGCAAACTACAGAGGATCATTTTGTAATAAATGGTGATAAATCACTTAAGAAAGATTAAATATAGAGAAAATTTTCACTTGGGAACTGACAGAAGTAGCACTGGGCCTTTTATGGGTTAAATAATCTTTTAAATCTAAGCATATGTTGAGTAAATTGGCTGTTATTTCCTTCTCATGTATCTAAGTTTTCAACACAGTATATTTAAAGACAGAGTCACACTGTGTTACACAACACTTGCTATGTCGCCCACAGGAGTATGTAATGACCTAAATCAGCACTATGGCAATGCAGAGTCATTGTGAGTACTTGTCAGTGTAGAAATACATCTTGCTTGTGGCCTGTTTGCCTTTCAGTTCAGCAGAGGTCTTCACACTCAACATTAGCTGCTGCCCCCTACTGGATGAATCAGGTAATGGATAAAGATGAGCTAAAAAGGGCACTATTTCAGTAAAATATACAGTCATGGCAGGAGCTTTGGCAGTGGTAGTACTTTTCTGTAGTATTTTCATAAACTTTGCTGCTTTAGTTTCTTGAGATTTCTTTTTTACATGCGCTTCTGTGATATACAGAAGAATATTTTAAGTTCCATTGACTTTTATATCTAAATGTATGCACAGTTGGTTTGTATCGCAGCCAAAATTCATGTACTTGAGGTTCTTAATCTTGAGTCTTTCAGTTCAGTACAGTTTGTGTTGTCAGTAACTGCACTAAAGATCTGTTTGGAACTGTCTAACGATTTAATCTGTGTAAAATTCTGTGTCTTTATCTTACTTGATTTCATGAAGTTTGCATTGGTTTAGTCTGCCTAAAAAACAGATTTTATTCTCAACTTCCTGGTTAAATGTAGATTAAATAAACAACTCTCATAGGCTAAAATTATACTTTTTACTCCACTACATTTGGTTTTCATCCCCTTCCTGTCCTTCAAAATCCTACAATCTCTGAATGTGCTGACTTTGACTGTTTGTGATAAACTACAGGATGAAGTGTTCCTTTTAGTTCTGAGAAATTTTTGATCCTTCTTAATCTAAACAAACTCTCCAAAAAAAAAAGAAAAAAGAAAAAAACATCTTGGATTAGCTGGAATTCTGCACAAAGCTGAAAACAAAGCTGTTTTTATAATGCACTGCTGTAAATTATAAAGCAGGTAAAACCATCTTAAACATGTGCACAATAAAATCTAACATACATAATAATATAACACTAAGACAAACTAAAGCATCATGATAAAACCCTGACCAGGACCTTTTAACTTTTTCATTCTTAAATTTTGCTGCTAATGCTTTTTAATGAAGACTTTGTGTATGTTAATGAATATAAAACACATTTTATTGCAATGATGGCCAAGAAAATGCCAAACACAAGCTTTAATCATGATCCTGGAGAGAAGATAAATGAACTGAAGTCTGATTTTCTCTGTCTGGTGCCTCCTTTTGTGAAAAAAATTAATCATTCTCTCTTCTCTGCGCTGTTATCGTTCCTCTCCGGCGTTGTTGTTCTCTACGACAAAACAAAGGAAGAAACATTACACAGGTGTAAAGCGTCTGATGAACCCGTGTCTTCGACTGTTCACAATCAGCGACACCATAATCACTTCCCAATCAGGGAAGCTCTCATCACAATTACAGTGAAGCTGGTTGTTGTCACCTCTGCTGTCACCCTGCTGCAGAGACCCATAATGCATCAGAGGAGGCGACCATGTTAATTGGCTATTGAATTGATGTTGCTGTGCTGTAGTTGTACCTGCTGCAGGAGCGACATCAGCTGATATTGTCCCAGTGGTGACGGGTGGAGGAGGAGGATGAAGAAGAGGGATGTCAGGCCTGAACACATACAGAAATATGCAGTAGGTTTTCATCTACTTGGTATGAATGAACAAAAAAGTAGCTCAAAATCAGGGATTGTCTAGTTTACATGCTATATAATTAACAATATAATACTTTAGTTTAACGTGTAGGTTGATATGTTCAATTTGATCCATTACACATATACATTATGTAAATGTGTTTTAACATTTCATGGGAAAGTTAATAAAGATTCTTCCTTTCCTTTACTCTTTCCAATTCTTTTAACTGAGTCCAGTAGTTAAAAACAATGGTAATACTTATTTGTTGCTGAAGGATGTAATGCTATGTCTGTTAATTTTCATGAAAATGTACTGTACATATAATGGGTCTATACGGTGTGTAGTATTTCTATTCTCAAATGTTAATTATTATTATAGTGCTGAAAACAAAGATATGCCAAAGATGCCAATGCATTAAATTATAGAGATATGAGCTGAATTTATTGACAGAGACAGGCCGGGGGATTTATGTGACCACTAGCGGAAGTAGTGAGTCTAACATGGGCTTAAGGAATCAGAAACAACTTTTACAGTCAAAATAAATGACAAAGTGATAAAAGTTAGAAGCAATATATACTAATATACCAATTTCACTACGCCTGAAAAGCCATCTCTTTCCAGCGCAAAAGCTTAAATGAAAAATGAGAGTTTTGGCAAAATTGTCATTTTCCTTTAGGCAAATTTTTATGCGCAAGTTATATTTGAGCAAGTTGAGGTTCAATGGAAAAGCCACTAGTGAGCTTTATGCTTTATTCAGTGAGTGATACAATCCAAGTTGATTCACTGGTAGTTTTGATAGTCCTAAGTGTGTTCTGGTGAGAACACACTGGAACATCAATACTACATAGGACCCCTTTAAATAAACAAGTCAACAAAAGGTTAGTCCAGCCCACTTAATATAGAGGTTGAGCTTATACACAGTATTCTACGTTTTGTGAGTACTCCTGGAGTTTAGGTTGTACCATAAGAAGTGTAATATGATCTAATATTGTATTTACCTATTTAGCAGTTTACAAGGTATTTTTATATGGTTGAGAACCATAAAAATAAATGCACCATTAACAAATACAGAAAAATAAAAACAAATCGATGCCTAAAAATGCACTAGAACATAAGAAATGACGTTATTGATGCTCAGAATTTCCTCTGTGTCCACCCCAATGACTTTGCACTGTGATGTTATTATTTTTACTCGCACAAAATATCTGAGTGCATCCTTGCTGTTGGCATAATCAGAAATGAGCTTCCTCCCCAAGGTATCTGCAGAGAAACTGGGCGCACAGTATTTAACAAACGTCAGCTTTAGGCAACTTAAAGCTGCTGAGAATTATTTTAGCAGAGAATTAGAGCTTGCACAGAAAACATCTCTGTATTTTCCATTGAAATCGCACCCGCTGTTTGTTCAAATTAAACCCCAGTGCCTGCTACAGAAGCTCCAACGCCTAATAAATCACATTACTCCTCAGGATTACATTCTCCACTTTCTATTTCAGTCATTTCTCCACATCAGCGGTAATTAGTCGACACGTAAATGTAATAAACCTGCATGAGCCGTGATTACCTGTCGTTGCGTAGAGCAGCAGTTGTGGGTTTGTTGGGGTCTTGGTGTACCAGCATGGCCTGAGGCAGGAGCCATGCAGGATAGGACATGTATGGGGCCGGTTGGTAATAATGGTGGAATATCTCTGGGTCACTCTCACTGTCTTGAATTAGAAGCAGATCTCTGGGAGTCTGGGACAGTGCACAAAAAACAGTCCAGCTGAATTTAAATGCAAGATCATTAGAAGGTTTTTACTCTTACGCTGCGTTTCCTGTAATAAATGAAAAGAGGAAAAGTTTCTACGGTTATTTTTAGATTAGACATGATGTAAAATAACGTAATGTAGTGATTGAAATGACAGTAAATTAGCCAGTGTATGTGTAGTTTAGTGGCACAAACTGACTAAATATATGTATTAAGGCAAATTATTGAGCACCATTCATACACAGGGCAATTCAAAGTGCTTTACAAAGGCATAAAATTACATTAAAATAATAGAGAATAAAACATTCAAGAAAAAGAGAGTGCAGAAAAGGTAAAAAGTTGAAAGAAAAGTTAAAACAGGAATAAGAGATAGTTAAAAGCTAAAAAAAAATCAACAACAACTAAATTCTTGCCCGTTTCAACACGTCATGTCCTGAATGTGTTTCATTATCTTGGTGAAACATCCAGTTTTGACCTCAATGACACTGAGTAGTGAAGATGAAACTAAAGATTTCTCTAATTCTTTAATATTTTCCTGCATCTTATTACAAGATAAGCAAGAGCCGACTGTTAAAAATGTTGAATAAAATTCACCCTCTGTCTTTTCTTTTCATATTTCAATTAAAGCCGGATGCATGAATGAGTGGAATGATGAATGGTGGGACACTGACCATGGGTCCAGATGGAGGGTTGACATAGCCAAAGGATCTGAGCGCCGACATGGTCATGTTGCTCATGATGACCTGGTGCATCTGGGCGTTCTGGATCATCATCATCTCCACCAGGTCTGCATATTGAAAGCATCACACAGTAACACACAGTCATTATCCGCTATCTAAAGGTCCTCTGATTGTCTGGTCTGTTTCATCAGCCTGCTGTTCTGTCCTCTCCCCTCAGGGCGACCAGGTGATTAACCCCCATTGTGTCAAACCTCGGCGCTGAACGTTGGGTGCCAGGCTCCATTTTCTCGCCTCCCTGGCTCTCAATATTTGTTCAGCGATGACTCAGCTCCATAAATTATTTAATTCCTCACTGAGTGTATAAATGATTTTCTCAGAGTTGTGGGCATGAAATGGAGGAAATCAGTTTAAGTTTCTATAATCCCATTGTCATCACGTACAGTTCTGCTGACTGTACTTTTAAGCAATATTCACATCCTAATAAATATAGTGCTTTCCAGGCAGAGTGTGGCCACCAGTTGTATGTTAATAGTGATGCAACGCACAGCAACAATGTTTCGGATTCATTCCAATTTAAAATCAGTTTCATAAATATTATAGCAATTAATGTGACTAATGTGAGTTTGCAGTTGTTTCTTAAAATTACTTATCATCTGAAAGGAATATTAGTTTTTGGCACATTACATCCTACTTTTGATGTGAACCATCTATTCAGAACAAAGTTACATAAAACTGCAAACAGTGTCAGTGAATTATGTTAAAGTCTGAGCAGAGAAGAAGGTTTTGTTTGTGATAATTAAGACACTGCAGATGTACTTTACCCCTTAAAACAAACTAATTGGATCTTTCTGAATTAATTGGATCATATCCAAAGCAGGAGTGTGACCCACCAGGATGAACCTCCCATGACTTTATTTGACTCTGCACTTCTTCCTCTCACTGAGCATACAGTTTAGGTCTAAAGTAATGCAGCCCAGTGACAAATCATCTAATTAAATGCCTTCTGCTTCATGACATTTCTGAAACTTTACAAAATTTCAGCATTTTCTGGCACAAAAAAAATGCAAAGTTGCTTTGTGTTGCTAAAAGCATGTGTCAAACCAGAACCAGTTTAGCTTGAAATTAATTCAGTTTAAGTGAAGATGATGCAGTTGCTTAGGCAACCGTTATACAGTCACTTTGTCCTACGGTGCACATAACATTTATTTGGACGTTTTTGGGACACGCTGTACTTTTACACTGGTTGTGGGTTGTAATTAGAAGCTCATAGAAAATCATGTTAACCTTTAGGCATGGCTGCTTTACTGGGAGTCTATTTTCATCTACTATCCTCAAGTTTTAGAGCTGAAAACCTGCTGCAGCACAAAAATACTCTGACACATTAATTTTGGAGTGGAGTCACTGAAGCTCAGAACGAAAGCTTTGCATTAGATCCTCTTTACACCACAGAAAAAGGGTGATTGGATACAAATTAAAAGTGAAAAGTCATGTATAAACAGCAGTAGGGGAGTAAATGAGTACGATTTCAGTTAACCTGGATTTTTCCCAGTCAATGAGGAGAGAATTTAAATCTAAGCCATGCAAATTAGTGAGAAATCATTTAATTAAATGCTATTTAATTCAGTTTAAAGGTGCTTTCACATCTGCCTTGTTTGGTTCAGACTCTCAGACTTTTCAGTTTTGATTTGGGGGAAACCTGCTCCAAACCAAACAGGTGTCCTTGTTCTGGATCAAACTGAACCAAGATTCAGTTCATGTATAAATGTTTGTCTAAGGTTCAGACTTTTGGATTAACTAGTGAAAGTTACAAATGCATTGCAAGATGCGATTTAAGAGAATCTTATGATTTCATTCTTAGTCATTGTCACATTTGTGATATTTTTAAACTTTATTTATTTATTTCCTTTATTTAACCAGGGAGTCCCATTGAGATTAGAAATCTCTTTTGCAAGGGAGACTGGTTGATTATTTTTGTGTGTGACTTAAGGAATTAGAAGTGATTATTTACAGTACAAACCCTTAAAGGGATTACATGTTATACTGCTATATCAAATTCTCAGTAGCAAGGATGAGTCTCGTACCACAACACATATAGTACTACCAAAACCACCAACAAATCAACACTATGTATGCACAGACTGAATCACTCACTGAATAAAGCATACAGCATTTTTTTAATACGCATCTGTATTATGGTATCGTTTTTTTCCTTAAACATATGGAGATTAACTGTCAACCAAAATTACATCGTGTCTTATAATGTTCACGTGCTGCATCAGCTGATAGTTTACATTATAGCTCTGTTAGCTTAGCTCTGCTTTTAGACAGAAAACGTCCACAGTAAAACCACAAATCACCTCTGCTTCATGTACAGTTTGTGTTGTCAACAGCTGCACTAAAGATTAGTCTGAACCGCAGATCAACAAATGGCAACCTAGTAAAGATAATAACACCCCATAATAATTTTCTACTTTCTTAAGCCTCATAACCAAACTCACTCATGTAGAAGAAACGCTGCCATTTCAGCATCAAACTCCATTCTTTTCATTTAAAGATGTGTCCAGTGGTGAAAATAACAATAGCTGTTCTTGCTTTTATCGCAATGTAATGTTCTGTGGTTCTAATTTATTGATTTAAAAGAGTCAGTCGTCCATGCTGATACTCAAAACCTTCATTTAGATAATACTAAATACAACCAAGTCAAAACTTAGTGTTATACTATCATGGACAAAAATAAACAAATATCAGTTAAAAAATGAGCTAAATTAACAACATGTCAACGTCTATAATCCAATCAATGTTAAGTATAAGGAAACAGTGTGTGTAGTAGTAGTAGTAGTAGTAGTAGTCAAAATGTCAGTGTGTGAGCATAAACCGGCCAGACTAATTATACTATACAATGTAAAAAAATAAAACTCCCAACCTCAGTTTGGATCCTGGTGTGAAAACGTCCCAAGTCATAAAGTTTGCTGAAGTAAAGATGATGCAGTTGCTTTGGCAACCATTATCCAGTAACTTAGTCCCACAGTGCATATAACATTTTTTGGACATTTTTTGGACATTTTTAGGACACGCTGTACTTGTACACTTGCTGTCAGTCATACCTGGAAGCTGCTAGAAAAGCATGTCCCTCTTTGAATAAAAGCAAATCTATTGTCACCGGATGCCTTCAGACGTTTTAGGACTCGTCCCTAAAACCTGCTGCAGCATCAGCTCACACACTGACACACAAACCCAGACAAATTCATTTTATGCAATTGTCCAAGCTCAAGAGTAGACCATAAATAATAGATCCAAGATCCTTGCGAGCACAGGCGATGTGACAGACAGGCGGGAACGGTTGTGTGTGTGAAATCCTGAGGTTTATGTTGTGTGTTGTGACAGTCTGCCATACCCTCCTTGACGTGACCACCAGGCCTAATGGAAGGAGCAGAGCCAGGAGGCATGGTGGCGGCTGGGAGCTGCTGCAGGATGGTAGTGGTGGGCTGCTGAGGAGCCTGGGGAGGAGAGATGGAACTGTAATGAGGCTCTCTGCCTGGAGGCACAGTGGCTGAGAATAAACTGCAGAATCTGTCCAGGAGGTGAGGCTCCACACAGCAGGAGGAGGGAAATCAAGTTATCTTCCCATAGCAAAACAATATTAAAACAGTCCTTCTTTCTGTAATATGCAGAGGCGTTCAGAGGGTCTTGGACCACCGGGGGGATTAGCCCAGCATGGAAACAGATTTGTGCCCAAAAATTGCTCAATTTTCAGAGTTATTTCAGAGTAAAATGAATATGAGATGTGAGACACTGTGTTCCAGTCAGTGGATAGATGGATTTTCAAAATATGACATAAAAACAAAACAAGTTCTCTTCAACTTTGTTAGTAATTTTATTTCCAGCAGGTCCAATGCATAAGTTTTAGGAGAGTTTCAGAGGATGTAGGTGCAAAAAATGGAATAGAATATCCATAATTATCTTTTCATTAGTCTAAAGTCCTGTGAAAAAAAATTGTTGCCTTTTTGTTACATTAAAATGAGTCTGTTTTATCCAGATCTTGAGTTACATGGTGCCATTAAATTAATTTCTGGGCCTAAATAGTCAGTGATGGATGAGTCTGTATACTTTACTATGATGTCATTTTGGGTTCAGACGGGGCTACATTAATTTATTTAACTTAAATACATTGAGTATTGTAGTTCTTCATAGTCAGTTACACATTTAGAGAACGAACACAGCAGAAAACCTACTGAATAAAACTGATATTAACAACAATGTAGTGTAAATTAAACTGATAATGACTGATTTATTTATTTATAGATATTATTAAACATAACTCAACTTTATTATATAATTAAATATTACTTATTTATGAAGGAAATTCTTTATATATTTTATACGTTTAACATCTTTGAATCTATGCTCTTGACAGTTTCATTTACTATAATAAATTTGTATATATAAAAAAAGTTAGGTTACATTAAGTGAATATGATTAACCTCTTAGTATTTTGCAGCTTCAGATCTAATATTGCATCACTTTGTTGTCATCTGTTCTTCAGTTTAATGACATAAAATATTCAGAATTCTGAATGTATTTAGCTCAGATGGATTTAAAGAGACAAAGCCTGATGTGAATGAAATTAAAGCCAGAAAAAGAGCAATAGGTGATTCGTTTCTAAGATAAAAACCCTTAGTGAATAACCTGGCAAAATTGATTAAAAATAAACTTACGGGAAATATCTGCAAAACATGTGGATCATAGGGTTGGGGATAAAACTCTTCCATCCACGCCATATGTGAGAAGTTAAGGCGACGCTATTTCCTCTGTATTTAACTCTAATCTGTTTGTTGAAGAGCAGCTGAACACAGTAACAGGTTGCCAAGGTGCAAGAACACAAGCCTGGACTCACTTATGCACATATATCCTCACCCACATAACAGCAACACACACAAACACACAATGAATCAAAAGCACAACCACTGTGAACTCCAAAAACTAAAACCGGCCTCTATAAAAAGCATCCGCCTTGTTTGCATAACAATGAATCACAGTACATTTAATTAGTTTTTTATTACGCCGAAAGTCCTTTTAAATGTGTCTTGTGTAATTACAAAGGTGAAATGAGATAAAATTTAATTTAATCAAATGTATTCGTCAACAGTCAGCCCATTACATGTTAATTACTGTGCTAATGAGATGTTGTATCGAGATAAACACACAAAACAAATAGTCGAATGATTTAAACATGCAGATACGTAGGAGTGGAGGAAGAAGTGCAGATCCTTTACTTAATTAAAAATGCCAATGTTGCAACAGAAACAAAGTCCTACATAAAAGTGCTGAAGAATTAGGGAGAGCTAATTATTTGGTCCACCTGTCTGAGATAATAACATATCTGACATAATTAGATAATTAATACTGAGATATCAGTGTTATCATGGGATGTTATTGTGTCGAGCTGATTTGAAGTCCATTATATGGACAAAAATACTGCAACACATGACACCTATAGTTTAAACAACCTCCCATTTACACTGATGTGACATGTTATCGTCATAAAAATGTTCATGTCAGTTATTGTCAATAGAAATATTAAGTCCCGCCCCTTAGGACCTAACATTGGAAAAAAATTTCGGTGGCGGTCAATGGGAAGAGACAAGTAATTTCTTGATTTTTGTTAATTTAAAAGGTATGGGTCAAGAAAGTTGTAGTTTGTGATAAAGATAATGGGAATATCTAGATTTGTGTTAAACAGCTCAATGGACTGCATCTATTGTCACTCATGATCCACTTCACTGGCTGTTGTGTTGACATACTTTACCTTAATCTTCAAGAGTGAGGAGAAAAATAATTAAGTAAATCATCACAGTCTGGTCACATTGAAGCTGCAGAGACATCTCTCAACAAATCATGGAGCAAAATCTCAAAATTCTTAGGTGATTTTTCACCATATGTTATGGTATCATCCTCTGCATTTTGCTTATTTCATTGAAAATCAGGTATTTTCTTATATCTAATTTGCTGATCATATGAAAGGTTATAAAAGGTCAAAGCTTATTTTATCACAACGGCGAAAACCAAAGAAAAAGTGGCTTTTGGCAAAATATGTCATTAACTGAACATAAAAACAAGCACCTACATCCACTGTCATTGGTCAGACTCCATGGGTTTTACTGGTGAATTAACGTTGTAGAAGATGCCGGTGTTGCCAGGTTCACTATGGAGCCTCTGAACGCCCCAGTGGGTCATATCTGATGACCATGAAAACCTGAGAAACTTAATTTTGCCTGAATTATTTATATGTATTGATAGTATTCATGGTTCAATACTCATTAAACATTTTAGATCAGTAGATGCTGTTGGTCACAGGCAGCTGTTTAGGTCTTTAAGGGTTACTTTAGATTTTAATGCTGTACATATTTCCTCTATATGCTTATCTTTAAACAGAAACTGACAATTAATTATGTGTGTGTGTGTGGACATTATGCATTTAGGAAAACAATAAACATAATGATGGGCCAACACTTTTTACATAGTGCTGTAGCACTTTGGGAAAGTTGTGAAAACTCCTTACTATAATATTCATGTTTAGTGTTGTGTTTCTTTTTATTCCTTTGTCACCAGAGATGTTTCACGTCTTCCACGCCTCAGCGAACTCCCACTCTGAGGTGAAAACAATACCTAATCCACTTGCTTCAGAGTAAATGTGTGACAGCAATGTCCCTCATCGCACATTCAGAAGGAGAGTGATCGTACACGCTGCCATTTATTGTCTTAACATTTTGCAGCTCTGCCATGCAATGTGCAAGAATAGGATGGGTGTGTGATTGAGTATGTAAATTAAATAAAATGTGAGTAGACTGTTCAAGCGCAGACGTCCTGGGTTCTGTTTATTTTTAACTCGTGTTACATAGCGATCAAATATTTATATGAGGTCTAATGGCTACAATATCACAATGAAATAAGACAGACGACCTGTTAAATTAACAACCAGCAATAAAACAGATGTGTTCAGGTGAGAAGCAAGTCTTAATTTGCCAAAATTGATTACAGTCGTTTCATGAGCAGTTCATCAAGGTTTATATCACATTATGTAGACGTAAGGAGAAATGTGTTTGTTTTGCTTGTAAGTTATCGATCTTTTATTGCATTTTTATACAGTCGCAGAACATGTAATGAGTTATATGTGTATTAACAGTGTATGAATGAAGAAATACATCACAATATTATAAATAAAACATTTGTGTAAGTGTATAATCCTATTATGTTTGCATTTTGTTGAAGTCAAACTAGAGTTATGAGGATCTGTAAATAATGCAGTGATATTTAACTCTTCAGATGCACCATAGAGCTTTATGTGTTAGAGTTATTTGATTAAATGACAGTTGCTTGGGAACCTGGTGACTTTAACAGATACCAAAGAGGAAGTTGCAGTGGTTTTGGTATCAGTTTTTTTTTGTTTGTTTTGTTTTTCAGGGGCTATTTCTTCTTTCACATACTAAAAAATTACCTAAGTGATATTGTTTAAAATAAAGAGCTCTGAAGTTCTTCCAAAGATGCCAATGTATTGGATTGTAGAGATATGAACTGAATATATTTACACCATCTGACATGGGGATTTATGTGACCACTAGAGGGAGTAGTGAGTCATGAGATGGGAATGAGAACCACGAAGAAACAACTTTTAGAGTCAAAAAGTGACAGAAGAAAGTGACGATGACAAGGAGCACAGCTGTAAATGAGAAGAATGGAGTTTGATGCTGAAATGGCAGTGTTTCTTTTACGTGGGTGAGTTTCATTATGAAGTTTATGAAGATATAAAGTCATTATGTGATGATATTATCCTTGCTAAGTTGTTGTTTTCTGATCCACGGTTCAGACTAAACTGTTAATTTTGACCTTGCTTGTTCGATTCCGAACACATCTTTAGTGCAGCTATTGACAACACAAACCATACAGAAAAAAAGAGGTGATTTGTGGTTTTACTTTGGCTGTTTTCTGTCTAAAAACAGAGCTATAATGTAAAATATCAGCTGATTTTCACTGACTGCCAAAATAACCAACTATGAGTTTTGGTTTGAAGAAGAAATTAGATGATACCATACTACAAATGTGTGTAAACACTGAGGTTTATACTTTATACAGTGAGTGATACAGTCTGTGGATATATAGTATTGATTTGTTGGTGGTTTTGGTCTTAACTGTGCTGTGGTACGTGACTTGCCCCTGCTTTGGAATATCAATACGACATAGAACCCCTTTAGGCAAAACACTGTGTTTGACACAAATCTATAAGATTTTGCCAGAGGACTGTCCAGGGTTCTGCCGACGGCCGAGTCCTTCCTTTGTTGAATTTTCAAGGATGCTTCTGTGAATCATCTCTTCTTCTCAAGCTCCCACTGTCCTTTATCTTAGAAAATGCTGCTGACTGAAAAACATCAAACGACAACCACCAATTAACCTCAACAAAGAAGAACAAGGAGCTGGTCACTTCACCCATGCAACAGGCTGCATTTAAATATGATTAGACAATCTCATTAGATAAGGCAGGTTATATAGCACATTCACTACACAAAAACAAATCCTTGTGCTTATACGTAAATTAATGGAACATCCAAAGGAAAACATAATTGGAAAAGATAGAAAAGTAAGCAGAATAGAGGAAACAACAACAAAAGAGAGTAATATAATTAAAGAGTCATGACATTTTTAAAGAACTTATAATAACTGAAAACTAAATGAAAATTTTGCCCCTAACCAGCTGAATAAAGTAACCTGCTCTGGAAGATGTGACAAAACTAAAGATTTCAGCTCATTAGCCCAAGAGTGACCATACAAAATGTCCCAATTAAATATCCTTTCAGTGAGTCTTCAAAGCCAAAGAAGTTCACATTTCTGTTGGAAGTTTCTGAGGTTCACATCTTGCATCTGTACTAACAGCCAAAAATGAAAAAAAAAGAAAAATTAAAAAAGATAAACAGATAAAACACAGTACTACATGTGAAGAAAAACATTAGTAATAGGCACTTCAATGGGTCAAAAAAAACTATATGTACTGTAAATGTGTATAAAGGAATCAGGTGTTCATCAAGGATGGAGCATGAAGGGCTGTCACACACACAAAAAACATAAAGGTCAGGTAATAAAGGAATTTTTTTGTTTTTTTACCTCTTCATAGAAATAGATGCATTGCTTGAAGCCTCAAAGACCTAAACAGCTGCCAGTGACCAAAACCGTATACTGATCTAAAATGTTTAATATTGAATTCCGGAACTATTGATCCACTAATCCTATCAATACATGTAAATAATTCAGGTAAAATGCAGTTTCTCAGCTTTTTATGGTCATCAGATATGACCCATTTGGATGTTCAGAGGCTCCGCAGTGAACTTTCAAACACTCATCTTCTATAACATTGATTCACCAGTAAAATCCCATGGTGTTTAATAAATGGCAGTGATTGTTGATAATTTTTTATGTAGAGTTAATAATACAGTATATTTTACTGAAAAAGTCACTTTTTCTTCAGTTTTCCCAGTTTTGACATAATAACCTTTGCATAGCTTTTATGAACACCTTCATGATCAGTAAATTAAATATAGGAACAAAAACTGATTTTCATTAAAGATGCAAAATGCAGAGGATATATTATAATATATGGTGATAAATCACTTAAAGATTTTCAGATTTCACTCCATGATTTCTTAAGAGATGTGTCTACAGCTTCAACATGACCAGACTGTGATGATTTTCACCTCTTTGAATTCTTCCTCTTGAATATTAAGGTGAAATATTGTCTTAAATAATAAATTGGTAATAAATCACTTTGAAAACATTAAATGTAGAGAAAAAATAATTTGGAAGATGCCAAAAAAGTATTTCTACAGGTGTATAAGGATTAAGACAGTTGTTTTAGTCTTTGAAGGTAATTTTAGGTGTGTTTTCTTCCTATTCTAATGTGGTGTGTGCGACACCATGAATTGTCAGGTGTCAAACAATAGAAACATAAGTAAAAAGGCAAACAATAAAGAGGATGGACAGTACATACAGTAGATGTAGTGGAAATCCCTGGGTTATTACAGGTTAGATACTGTATATAAGATTCATTAATGCTTGTGTGTGTTTACTAGGTCAGTATTTGTTTTCTCAGGTAGAAAAAGTGAGTGCATTCAACCTATATCATACAGAAACTTTGACTCCAGTTCTTTTTTTGGATGCTAATCTTTAAAACGAGTGTGATATTGCCACAGGTGTGTGTTTCTGGAGCGCTCAGAATGCGACACGGCCAACAAAGTCCCTGCAACAGACAATTACAGCCCGAGAGCTTCACTGTGGCAGACGACACTAATTAGCACACAGTTTACATTCGCTGTACCATCCTGCTTTCCAACCCCCCCCCACTCTC
>JAPQRQ010000027.1:15094498-15107089 GCA_037367365.1 Apogon talboti
TATACATTTCCTGAGGGCAAACAGTGGCTGTGTCCACCATACTCATCTCCCAACAATGTAGCTTGTTTTCTTATAAATATTACTTAAAATTAGTTGTAATATCTAAGTGGGGTAGCTCAAGATGAAAAGTCAAATAATCTTAACAAGATTAAGTCTCAATAAATAAATAAATCTAAAAAAATGATCTTTCAGATAAATATTCCAATTCAAATCTGTTTATCTAAGTCAGACATTCCTGTTTTGCAGTGAGGACATTTACTTTTTTTTTTTCTCTGAGGATTATGATATAAATTCTAAAAATAAAGGTAAGGTTTTCAGAGAAATATCTAATTGCAGTTCTCTCTGACTACAATGACCTCAGTCACAACCTCATGACCTTTTTGTACATGGAGTTGGGGACAGTTTACTTTTTAATCTCTGACTATTTTCTGTTGTGTTCAAAGAAATGAGCTGCAAAACTCGTGCACATCTTCACACATATCCCTCACATATGCATTTTTAGACTTTTAAATACACTATATTTAATTCAATGCATGATATTTTTGTATGTAAACTACACCGTGGAGTTGTAGTCAGCCATTAAAGTCTAATTATCTAATGAGCTTTATTTATTCATGCTGTTTTTCTGAGATACTTTTAGTCGATGTCAGGATTTGCTGGTCTGTTGCACATCAGTGTCCGATGTGTGCATACTGAATGGCCACATGTGTGAATGCATGGGTGTGTTTGTAAGGATTCATCTACCCCAGCTCTCCTAACAAGCGATGAAATAATAATGAGAACATTGGTTGCTTCTGAGGGGTGAACGAGAGAGAAAGAAGAGTGAGTGTAGACAGAGATGGAGAAGAAGTCACATTTCACAGAGTTGAATGAAAAAGCAAAATGAAATATCAAATCTGACACCTGGAATGGAACTTGTGTTTTTCATTGGAGAGAAGCTTTTGGTCTGTCTTTGTTCTGACAGGAAATGGGTGTGTGCACAAGACAGAGTAATGATATCTTAAAGTGCAGTGACAGTTCTAGGCTCCAGTTGTCCTCCGAGTGTGAAATCCCACTAAGGCTACTCTGCATTAAGTTTCTCATTTTGCTGTTTCACCACACTTTTTTTTTTTTTTTTTTTTTACTGGAACAAATGCAGGAGAACGTTTACTTTCCCGGATCTTGTACTTAAGCCCTGCAGGTGGCATGACGGCAGGGCGGTTGGAATTGAAGTTGTCAGAGTGAGCCTGAGTGTTTCTTGATTGCAGCTGGTCAGCCTTCAGACAGACTGTGAAGCCAATATGAGCTCAGCCTGTCGTCTTTAAGATAGAGAACTCAGTCTGGTCACTATATAAAGCTGCAATAAATGTCACACTGATTTTATTCAGGGACTATAATGACTAAGTGCCATGTGATTTTACTGCTTTTTTGTTTTCTGCCTGTTTTGTCTCTCTGTAAATCTACCTGGATTTTTCCTTTGGTATGTTTTCCAGCTAACAAGCTATTCTATATTAATGTATTCACTGAATAGTTTTAAGATACTCTAAGAGAAGGTCTCATTAGAGCTGAATGAAGTCAGGAAATGTAAATGGCAACTGATAACCTTTGACAGTATCAGTAAAGAAAACTGCCATTATTACATGCTCATACTGGTACTCAGTTTATAAAAAAAAAGATTAAATACATATTTCACATCATGTCAATTAAAAAATGACAAGGCATTTAAATGAATATGGTCATTTTAATGTTTTAATTGCATGCTGCAGTTTCAAGTTTGTTTTTTTTAGTACAAAATAATTCATGCAGCATCAGTGAAAAGTGCAAAACGGTTCCAAAAATCACTTTATAGATCAATTAGCGAGCATGCCAAACAGGACCAGAATCACTCCATAAAGCTGTGACGTGTTATTTGAAAGACGTGCAGACGTTCAGTATTTCAAGTGTATTTACCAAACAAGAGCGAGAAAAATACTTTGTATAGAGAATACCCACATTTCCATCACGTCCAAAAAAGCTCACTGGCAGACGTGGAACTATAAGATTTCACAATCATGCTTAGAAACATTCATTTTTAGAATTACAAAAAAACAAAACAAAAAAAATGAGGTAACAACTTGTAAACATTTTCGTCACTTTGTTCAAGTTGGCAACTTTAAATTCACTCCAAAGATTCAACAGATCAGCCCACGTGTAAACATTTGCCCGTCTTTTACGCACAACCTTTACGCACAAACATTGGTCGTTGGACTACTTTCCTGTAGTCATATTCGGAAGGAAATGTGAAGTTTTTGCATATGTTTCCTCACTAGGACACATAGAGAATGTCTTTGATAAGTACATGCAGATGCACATTCCGACCTGCGGCTGGAGACGCGCACCGGATCTCCTGGATCCCCCCTGGTTCTCCACAGTACCTGTTCTCCGTGCTCTAACTGAGCCCGATCATGACCGTCTCAACGTCTTTGGAGGGTCTCCGGTCCTTCACCAGGAAGTTGATCATGCTTTCCGATTTGATCATCAGGTTGCACCCGAGAAAAAAGATGCCGAATACGACAGTGAGCGACAGTACGCACAGCACGGCGATCTGAACCACGCGCATCACGAAGAGTTTGCGCTCGTCCTGCAGCAGCACCAGGGAGCCTCCGCCGTCGCCGGTCACCACGTTGTCGGTGGTATTGGTGGTGTAATTTGCCAGAGTTCCGGCTAAAGTCTGACTCCCGTTATAGAGCGCGCCCTGAGTCACGTCGAAGAAGGAGACGTTCATATTTCCGTGCGGATTGTTAACAACAGGACTCGCAACTCCACTTGGCAGGCGCACAGTCTCTCCACAAAACCTGAACTCACCAATAAACTTTGCGTCATGTGAATGTTAAGGCAAAAATAATAAGGAAAAAGAAAAGATGACACGCTTTTAATGTCCAGGTCTACATGCAAACATCGAGATTTCAGTGCGTAATGACCACATCCACATCGCTGTTCATCACAGTCAAACGGGATCACGTGCAAAAGTATCTTTAAGTCAAACTACGCGATTTCACGACTTTTGGCGACTTCCCACTGCGCGAGGTATAAGTTGTGTTTTCCTCCGTTGTAATAAGAGACAGTCCCCACGCGCCTGTGCTCGCCTGCGAGCGCTTCTTTTGTGCCAAGTCTCTGGTGCGTTTTAAAGTGATGATGAGTTCCCCGTGGACCACACCACCACTCCTCACCAGGGGAGGTACTCAGGTGGTCTCAGATAATGCACCGCTTTCCTGACGCGTCTTTTCTTGGATTAAATATTTATAACAGTGAGACAAATTATAAATACACAAATGAATCAGTATTAAACTCACATTCATTCATTTATTTTTGTGAATAACTGCAAAATGGAGTAAAATTAGACCACTGAGGCAAAATAAGAACTATTAGTGTATAAATTCTTGCAAGAAGCAAAATATCACCTAAATAACTGAATCATACTTGATCTGTTCCTCCTATAGTATAATCTGATCTCAAGAATGACTGAAGCTAAAAGACGTAAATGAAATTTTAAAGCTCTGAGACCTCAGTAGTTTACTTGTGCACATCAATAATGTCTTAAGAGCTCAGCTATATTGATTAAGACATACATTATCTTTAAAGGCTTCCCATCAGAGTGCTTCACTTCAAGTTTCATGTCAATTAGAATCAATATGAATCGCAGATTGTTCCTCCCCACTGATGTGCAATAAAAACTTTGAGAGGTATTTATAGAGTTTAAAGCTTGTTGCTGAGGAAACTGTCACTGTGACTTAGAAGCCTGGAAAGACAGGGACTAATATAGGCGCGGTGCGGTCTAACTTAGAAATGAAGACATGAATTAATAAACCATGATTGAACCACAGCAAATATTTATCAGAAATATTGGCTCCCTGGATTTCACTGGATTTCTTTTCCTGTGCAGCAGCTGAAATGAAACCCTGAATGCAAGGCTGCTTTCTGTTTTATTGGAATTTGGTATACAAATATAATGGTCTTTTAGGTATCGTGTGCAGCCTCTTGAAAGCAAACATCATTTTTGGAATAAACTGAAACCTGAAGCTTCAAACGATTATTGATTGTTGTCATTATGATATTTTCCCTTCATAAGTCGCCTTAATGCATAATGTGAGCATTAATTTATATTCCAGACTGCATTTGAGTGGAGGAAGCTGCTAGTGTCATTGCTGTGTCACTCTTTAGTTACATTAGTTGAACTCTTAATAACACCAACACCAAATACACTGCATTATCACTTCATCCACCTGCTGAATAAGACTGCACTTAATTACTTGCACTATTTGCACAGAACCATAGCCAGTACTGTTATATCTCACTCAAACCCATTGGTTTTGTTCACATTGTATATTGTATATTTTGAAAAATTTGCTACTTGTTTATTTACTTTATTCTGTTTTATTTAATTTTATTTTTTACTGCATGCTTCTTACCTACTCCATGTTCTATGTATGGACCAAACCACTAAACCAAATTCCCAACAATGTGGACCCTGTTTACTTTTGTACAGAAAGTGTGCAGTATTGAGTGTTAGAATAACAAACACCCCTTTTTTTTTTTTAGGAACTTTGCAATGAGGAGTAGATAAATGAGAATAACAATTCTTTAAATTTCACATAAGACAACCTATTTTATTTAACACCACTTATAATTCAACATAAACCTTTTTTTCTTGTTTACAATGTCCTTTCTGTTCTTAAAATCAACGTTGTCAAAAAAAGAAAAAAATAAATAAATCAAAAAAAATAGAATTTAATAAAATATGACCTCAGAGCTCTGTGTCAAACAAAAAAACAAGGTGAAATAAAAACCCCAATGTTCATCTACCCGGGTATTATGTTTTTCTTTCTTTAGTGTGACAAGGTCTCTGCTTATCTGCAGCTTGGAGTGAAGACCCAAGGTGTGAGGTAGTTGTGTTGGTGATGGGGATGATCCTCTTCGGCTCTCTTCACCACGGTTGCTTCTCGTGCTCCCAGCTGCGGTTCTTCAATGGTTCCTCCCGGATCAAGACATACAAAAAAAAAACCAACCTGCGTAATAGGGCAGCAATTGGTCACTCTCTAAAAAAAATAAGCTTTATTCAGTCTGAAAATAACATTACCCAAAAATCCATATTCACAAATGTATAGTTGATAACAATTTACAAACAATTCTCAACACATGAAATTTAGCACTATATCACAATATAACAGCATCAACATAGCTTTAAAAGGAACATTGATTGAATAAACTCAAGTTCACCTCCGATTGGTTTTTTTTCATTATGTAGTAAATACCCTATCATTCAACAACGGAGTTAAGAGCAAATCAGGAATAAGTATATCCTCACAAAAAAACTTTTACAGGTTCAACCTATTCAACACACAAATAAAACCACGTTGGCTAGTCTTGCACATGGCAAACATGAAATAAAACACTCACCGGAGAAAAGGAACTTTTCTTTCTTTCCTCAAAATCTCCGTCTCAGTTCTCACTCGCGTTATGCTTACTGCTTGCGTGGAGAATGATTCAAAATCAAAACCTCTTTAACTGTCTTTAAATCGCTAGTTTTTTTCTTCTTATCATATCTTCACGTGTCCTTCTTAGGTTTGTTATTTAGCTTGCTAATTTTCTGTTTCCGTTTTTCTTCTTCCCTTACCAGTAAAACGCAGTAGTAAGTTTCCCTTCTCGGCAGCGTCACACTGCCATCTACTGGATAAAAGTGATATGCAGGAAGAATTATATTAAACGCAACATACAAATTAGATATAAAACTAGTAATAACCTTACCCCTCTTACGGACTAACTTGAGTGGGTTACATCCTCCCTCCCTTAATCTGCATGCATCCTTGCATGTTGCACCCTACACTAATTCAGATGCTAGAGGCGATAATTGACACCCATAAGGCACAGTCTCAAGGGTCTGGGAGAAAGCTTGATCTAAACCATCTAAGATTGAATGCATAACTGTGACTAGAGGGTTCCCTAAAGTTGGGTAGGTCAACCTTTTGGGAACTGTTTTATCACGTGCAGATCTTCTCAGCGGCACCTCACCTTCAGAGGCAACTTCAACATTTTCTAACTCTTCTTGTTCTTGTACATTTCCACTTCCCTCCAGAATCTCAGACACATTGTCCTTTCCATTTCTGGGGCTATGATGTTCATTGAGTTCCGTGACAGGAACATTAGAAAAATTTCCTTCACCTCTTGCAAACTGTGGCATAGGAGAGCAATGAGCATTACTTGCCTCCCCGTCCCAATCACTTCCCGCACCTACAAGCTCAAATGCAGGGGCTTCAGGGTTTAATGTAGACATATCATTACTCATGCTAGCTTTCTGACTTTCAGGGGTAAATCTACTCTTCATCGGGGTGCTATTTTCAACTGGCCCTACAGTTGGGGGCCTGACTTCATGAAAAGTCTGTCTATCTCGATCAACTTCAACTATGTCTGTCTCAGTCAAAGGCCGATCATGAAGTGAATAATATTCAACCTCGTCTTCCATTTCAGACAAGTCTTCATCATCCTCAGATCCACGAGATTCTGAGTGAGGTGAGTCACCAGGCCTTTGCCTGGACTCTGACTTTTGGGGTTGTACGTCTTTGATAGTGGATGGGAGGAACCCACATGGCAAAAGTAGGTCTCTATGCAGAACTCTTTCAGGTTCGTCTGCATGCTCAGGGGTGACAACATAGACCGGGGAGTCTTGAATCTGTTTAACGATCTTGTATATGGTTTTACTCCACCGATCAACGATTTTATGTTTCCCTCTAATGCCGACATTCCGCACAAGCACTCTGTCCCCTACTGCCAGTGTGGACTCCCTCACTTTTCTGTCAAATCTCTGTTTGTTTTGTAAAGCACTTTTTAAACTGTGTTCGGTAGCCAATCGATAGCTTTCTGTTAGACTCTCTGTCAACTTCTTGACATATTCTGAATGGGATTGCTTACTGTTACCTTCGGGGGTCAGTCCAAAAGCTATGTCAAGTGGAAGCCTTGGTTGGCGACCGAACATCAGCTGATACGGGGAATAGCCGGTCGTGTCGTTTTTAGTGCAATTATATGCATGAACAAGAGGTTGTACAAAATCCCTCCACCTTACTTTGTCTCCCTCTTCTAGTGTACCAAGCATCTCGAGGAGTGTCCTGTTGAATCGTTCTACCGGATTTCCACGTGGGTGATAAGGCGTTGTTCTTGTCTTTTTTATGCCAAGTAACACACAAAGGTCTTTGATCAAGGCTGATTCAAAGTCACGGCCTTGGTCGCTGTGCAACCTCTCTGGAAACCCATAATGAATGAAAAAGTTGTTCCATAGGGCTTTCGCCACGGTTTTGGCCTTTTGATCTGCCGTCGGAACAGCCACTGCGTATTTAGTGAAATGGTCCGTTATCACTAAGATATTCTTGGTTCCTTTCCCGTCTGGTTCTAGTGAAAGATAATCCATACAGACTAACTCCAAAGGGCGGCTAGTTTTAATATTCACCAGGGGAGCACTTCTCTCAACTTGTGCCTTCCTCCGTATACATCTCTCACAGGTTTTGATCTTTTCACTCACATCCATTGCCATACGGGGCCAATAGAACCGGGCACGGACCAAGTCCAAAGTTCTATCGGTTCCCATATGTCCAACAGCATCATGGAGGTTTTCCAATGCAGTTTTCCTGTATTTCGCTGGAAGCACAAGCTGATGCAAAGGCTCACCCTGGTTTATACGCTTCCTGTATAAAACTTTGCCCAAGAAGACCAACTGGTCTAACACTCGCAACATCAGCTGAACTTCTCTGTCTTCCCGACACCTCAATCTATACGAGAGTCGCTTCCCTGCTTCCACAATGTCTATCACTCTGCTGATGACTGGATCTTGCCTTTGCTCACGTGCCCAATCTGCAAGTGACATTTGCGGCAATGTGCTTAACCCGGGCAAGTCAACTTGACAAAACTCCACCGGGATGGCAGAGGTCCCAATAGCCAAACACTCAACTGCTACAGGTGAGTCGATTTCATCTGGCCTGATACCTGCTGCCAGAACACACTGATGCCTCTGACACACCGCCTTCACGGCCTCAGATGAGAAATCTTCTCTGTTACCCTGTAGGAACTGAGTGATAAACCTCTGGATGCGATCATCTTCATTCTGAGAAGTGAAATCAGGCTGGTGTCGGCCACAAGGATGTGGACGCCTTGAAAGACCATCAGCATCCTGGTTTTTCTTCCCAGCTCTGTACTGAATATTGAAGTCAAAGCTAGAAAGGGCTGCAAGCCAACGGTGGCCTGCTGCATCGAGCTTGGCAGATGTCAATACATACGTTAGTGGATTGTTGTCTGTCACTACTGTGAATTTCGCTCCATAAAGATAATCAAAGAATTTTTCTGTAACAGCCCACTTTAGAGAGAGAAATTCAAGCTTGTGTGCAGGGTATCTTCGTTCACAGTGGCTGAGTCCCCTGCTCGCATAAGCTATTACTCTCAGCTTGCCTTCCTGCTCTTGATATAAGGCCGCACCAAGGCCATGAGTGCTTGCGTCTGTGTGTACAACGTACGGCTTCTTTGGGTCCGCAAACCCAAGAATTGGAGCTGTTGTGAGTTTTTGAATGAGAGACTTAAATGCATCTTCACAGGCTGATGTCCATTTTTCATTGAAAGGTCTTTTAAAATCTACACTCGAGGGACGGGTTAAGTTGCTGTGGGAGGAGGTTAATTTCTTCTTTGGTGGCTGATACCCAGCTGTTAAGTCATTGAGAGGCCTCGCGATCTTGGAGTAGTCTTTTATGAATCTCCGGTAATATCCAGCAAATCCAAGGAAAGACTTTAGCTCTTTGATGTTATTGGGTCGAGGCCACGTCGTCAAAGCAGCTATCTTTGCTGGGTCGGTCTCTACTCCATTAGCAGACACAACATGCCCGAGGTATTTAACAGACTTCCTGAAGAATTGACACTTTTCAGGTGAAAGCTTTAAGCCAAAGTCGTTGAGCCTGTGAAGAACTCTGAGCAATCTGTCTTCATGTTCTTCAAGTGTAGCTGAGAAAACAATGACATCATCAAGAAAGACTAAAACCTCTCTTAAATTCATCCCACCCATGCACTTCTCCATTACCCTCTGGAAAGTACTGGGGGCATTAGTGACTCCCTGTGGCATCCTATTAAACTCCCAGAACCCCATGGGTGTTACGAAAGCAGTTTTACACTTGTCTTCCTCCTCCATCTCTACTTGATAGTAGCCAGACTTAAGGTCCATAATGGAGAACCACTTCGATCCTGTCAAGACTGAGAAGGCTTCCTCTATGTTGGGTAAGGCATATGCGTCCTTGATGGTTTGTGTGTTCAATTTCCGGTAATCCACACATAGCCTAATGTCGCCATTCTTTTTCTTTACTACTACAATTGGAGAAGCAAAGGGGCTTTCAGATTCACGTATAATACCGGCATCTTGAAGCTCCTTCAGATGACATCTGACGGCTTCTAAGTCAGATGGATGAATCGGTCTGGGCCTCTGTTTGAATGGAGATGGGTCTGACAGGCGTATTCTATGTTTTATTTCAGTTGTATGGCCAAAGTCAAGGTCATCGAGTGCAAAAACTTCCGACACTGAATTCAATTTCCTCGTAATTCTTTCCTTCCATTCTTCAGACAAGGGAGAGTCTGCAAAGTCAAAGGCAAGTTTACCAGAATCAGACACATGTATGGAGTTGCACATTGCAGAAGATTGAGACTGAGGTGGTTTATCCTTAGTAACTTTGGCACCACGAGTGGGCAAGAATGACACAGCTCTGGGAAAAGAAAGTTTGGCGATTTTGTGACCTCTGGATATTTTGATGTCATGTGCAGTCTCATTTTTGACCAAAACGGGCACCTTGAAAGATGGAACTGTGGGGCTCGTCATGACATAGCTACAGAACAAGAGACCAGCAGGTAGATCCGACTGTGGGGGTTCCACTAAGAGAGTCGTGTCAGTCACTGCCAGAACATGTCTTGCATATCCATTTAGAGCTACTTTTTTTCCTGCAGGAATGATAACACTCTTTTTACTCTGCAGTTTCACAGTCCCTATCTGGCCATTTTGTTGGTTTATCTTGAATCTATTGTACAAATGTTTCACAAGTGGGGAGCAGTGACTAATTTTGGTCCTGTGTCTTTCATTCTCATCCTGAATGGATGCACACTTTTCATACAGAGGGTCCAGAGTGTTTGTGCCTATCAATAAGGGGACATGCATATTTGTTCTGTAGTCAGGCACAACAAGTGCAAGGGTGTGAATCTTTTCAGATTTCCCCATGATGTCCTCTGGAAAGTCTATGCTGACCTGAATATAACCAGAGTACGGTACTTCCTGACCACCAGCACCTTCTATGTCTAAAAGATCTTGTATGGGGAAGATGGGCTGGTGTGACAAGTAATTCTCGTGGAAAGACTTTGAAACTGTGGTGACCTGGGACCCTGAATCTAGAAGGCCATCACACTGGACTCCTTCAATGACAACTGTGGATGTACACTTTGGGCCTATCAACCCTATTGGTAGAGCACCATCCAGTGACTGCGTTGGGGAATGATTTTCACATATGACGGTTTCTGTTTCTTGATCTTGTGGGGGACATTTCAGTTTAGTTCTGAGTGCAGTAAGTCCCTCTACTGCACCCCTATCTAGTTTAAATGGCCATACTTGGTCTGCCATTCATCTTGTCTTATTTTCAGTTCCTTGTATTTCTGATCCACTAAGGGCTTATTTGGAGGGTTTTCACATTGTCTGGCTAGATGACCATTATTGCCACACTTAAAACAGAACCAAGCTTTTGGCAGGGGTTTTGGCACTATCTGTTGGGCTTGAACTTCAGTTACCCTGACTGAGGGGGTTTCTTGAGCTGAAACCTGGATTTGTTTAGCATGGTTCTGCCTCCTTTGTTCTCTCTTGTTAGTGAGTTGCATTTTTAGTTCAGCAACCTGTTTGCGTAAAGCCTCTGTTTCTGCAATGTATGTCTGGAGGGCATTGTCACTTTCGTCATTAGAAAAAGAACTTTCATTTACCAGTTGCATATTCATAGCAGATCTGGGTTTCATACTGCCTAAATGACGCTGCATGCGATCTTGCTTCGCAGCTCTCCTATCTTCTTCTGTTCTCACTTGCAGTAGGAAGTCAGAAAAATTGGGAGGTGTTTCTGTTTTAAGTCTTAACTGCAACGTTAGAATGAGAGCTTGATCCCAACATCCACGCTGAAACTGTCGCATTAACTGTTTATTAGCATCTGCTTTTGCAATGCCGCCTCTCTTTATAGCTGTGGTAATCAGTACCTGCAAGCGCTGCAAGTATTCTGAAGCTTTTTCTCCTGTGTTTTGATGAGTACTAAGAAATTTTGCAAAAATCTCTTCCCCATCCTCAACTAATCCATACGCTGATTCAAGAAGTTTCACATAATCACATGGGGCTGCATATGGGCCTAGTTGCCTAATTAAATCTGAGGCTGGGGGAAGGAGGCTTTCTAAGATTTTACGCCGCAGTACATCGATAGGGGTTTTATCTTGAATCATGAACTCTACATGAAGTGACCAGGTCTGAAAATCTGCTTCACCTGGGGGCTTGGGAAACTTCCCTGAGAAAGGACGCAGGCGATTGAATGCGTTGTTTGAGGAGATGGTGTTATCATTCTTTATGACGTGTTCTACAATGATCCTCTGGATGTCAGGTGGATTGAGAATGCTACCATCTGCGGCTGCTTGGCTGACATGAGCTGAATGGACTGTTGTCTGTTTACTTGTTTTAGTAGTAAATGTAGGGGAAGCATGTTGAGCTAGTTGAGACCCAGTATGTTTTTTACGGATTAACGGAGTCCCACTGTCATCAGAATCAGCTCCACTATCAAGGTTTGAGCTGTCACTCGAGTCTAAGATGTCTGCTCGCACTGGGGTTGTAGATGTCTTGGAAGTGGGAGCGACTTTGTAAGCCCTATCTATACGCCACATAATGTTAGGATCACCCACACTAGGAAGATACTGTGGTAAGTTGGGGGCTAGATTTTCAACTGATTCCTCAGTTTCAAACTCTACAAGGGCTTTAACGCCATTCCCTTGTCCTGTTTGTCTGACTCTAAAAACTCTGTTCACTGTCCCATAAGTTGAACAGGATTCAGTTATTTGCTCATCAGTGTCAGCCGAAGTAATACCCTCAACATACACAGCTTTTCTCAAATTAATACCATGTGCTTGCCCTGTATCCATGGTTATTCAGAATTTAACAGTCTATAACTGCAAACTGAAAGTGTTGACAAGAAAAAAATTTTAAAAAATCACAGTGTAGCTTATCAGTCAACAAGTAAAACTGGCAACAAAAAAAAATAATAATAAAAAACACAATAGCCTTCTACTCCTTCTGACTGGCTCGCCAAATAATGTACAGAAAGTGTGCAGTATTGAGTGTTAGAATAACAAACACCCCCTTTTTTTTTTAGGAACTTTGCAATGAGGAGTAGATAAATGAGAATAACAATTCTTTAAATTTCACATAAGACAACCTATTTTATTTAACACCACTTATAATTCAACATAAACCTTTTTTTCTTGTTTACAATGTCCTTTCTGTTCTTAAAATCAACGTTGTCAAAAAAAGAAAAAAATAAATAAATCAAAAAA
>JAPQRQ010000027.1:15111976-15125013 GCA_037367365.1 Apogon talboti
TTCCCTGCTCCGTCTCTGGTGGTCGATCTGCCAAATAACATGTCATACTAAATCTGAACACACAGGCCCATAGAGACAAAGCTAAAAATCTTAAAACGTTCTCCCTGTTTCCAAATAAAGCAAACCCTAATATCAAGAAGCCATTTTTTTTTTTTACTTTTCTGGGTCTTGGGAGAATATAAAAACATCTTCATCATATACTTTACTTTTTTCACACTCATACAAAGAGAAGATTTCAGAGTTGTCATTATTTATAGGTTATTATGATAGTATTTTACTGGTCCAACCCACTTTAGATCAGATTGGGCTGTATGTGACCCCTGAACTGAAATGTTTTTACCCTTACTGTTATTTTTTGCATTTCAGAAATTCATCCCATAGGTTGGAATAGACCCATTGATGGGCCGGCCGGTTTTGACACTGCATATTTGACACCTTTGCTTTAAACACATCTCAGAATTGCAAACTGCTCATCTTTTCAGCCTAGACGCTGACACACTTCCTCCCGTTTGTATTTATTTCCTTTTCCCTTCCTACTCAGTCTGCGTTCCCACAAACTGGAAGCATCCAAAAGTGACCTCCTGAACTACTTCCATTTTCCCATCCCTCATGAGTCTTCAGTTGTGTGTTTACTCAATTATTTACAGTTTCTTTTTGTTTCTCTGTGTGTGAGCTGTGGTCCCCTGAGAGGGAAACGTAAGACGCAGACCAGAGGGCGATGCATCACAACACAAATACACATCGTCACATTTCACAAACCGGCGCATCATCCATCTAAAAAAAAAAAAACAAAAAACCCTCATATCCCCACTTGACCCCCCTCCCCCTAACCCGTCTGTTAAGCACAAGATAAGCCGTCTGTGGTTAACAAAACACTGATTTTGTCCGAGTGCGATTGTGTGTTTTGATATTGGCTCTCAGGGTTGCCTTTCTTAGACTCGGTGCAAAGCTTAAAGGACTCCACATGGATCTATAACACAGGTCAGGACCCTTCCCTCCCCCTTCTCCTCCTCCTCCTCCCCTTACTCTTCTTGTTCAGACTTAATTGGCTGCCATCTGACCCAGACTCTGGCTTTTTACTCAGGACAACCGGCGCACTGCTCTTCCCAAATGCCATTCATCTGTGGGGTGGGTCACCAGCACACGAGGCATTTGGAGACAATGCATCCAAATCACTCAACATTGAAGAGGAAGTTTGATTGCCCACACCTTGCGTCTCACCTGCACCATCCGCCCACGCTGAGAGCTTAATGCCAGCAGAACAGTTGACTATTATAGCTTTTCTACTTATTTCTCTATTTCTGTCATTTCTTCTGGCGGCAACCCTTGGACACGGGTGGCAGTAACTTAGCAACCAGCTGGAGAATAAGAGCAGGGCACAGGGATAAAGATTCAATAAATGGACAAGTGCTGAGATAAGAAGCATTGTCTGCCTCTGTACAGCCTGCACACACACAAACGCCACCTTCTGAAAGTTCATCTCAAACAGCAATGTCAACTTTTACACCTCATTTTCTTTTTTCTTTCATTTCTGTCTTATTTGAGGTGAAATCCAGGGTGTGTATAATTCAATGGAATAGGAAAAAAGGAATTTTAGTGGCACACTCTCATCAGAATAAGCCTGGTGCTGTTTGTAGGGAATGCATATCACACAAGCAACAGCTTGGGGCGAAGTCAGTCCTTTGGACGGTGAAAAATCAGGAAATCACTGACTGCCCATCAGCAACTCTTTGGCAGGCTATTATATATTATTTTTCCCACTAGGGGTCCTTCTATCACATCCAAGCTGTACATACTGCCTTGCATTTCAGTCATTTTGAGCCCAAAGTTGTAAGTTTACAGGCCACTTGTCTGAAATTAACACATAGTATTTTAATAAAAGATCATTTAATCAAGCACTGGGAAGATTTATAGTGTTACAGCAGCATGAAGAGCAACAATAATGATTAAAAAATGTTAAGGAAAAGAAATAAGAGCAGCATCCACAGCACTATGTGCAGCCAATGTAGTAAATGTAATTTATGATGCAGAATTAATACAGAAAATAGAGCTATGTAGCTTTTAAATCAGAATCAGAAAGTTTTACTAACCATTACAAGAGCAGTGGAAATTTACCACCGATAAAATAAACAGAACAGACATGCATATCATTTCCAAAATATAATCACTAGTTAACACAGACACAGAGCTGTAACTAGGTTGATAAATGTCAAAGGTTATTTTCTCATATTTTAAAGCGCAAGTCAATGAAAGGATTATTTTTACAAAACATTTTTTTAAAGTGGAAAAATGGCAGAAAAGGTGCAAATTGTCAAGACGAACTGAAAACATTAGTAATTTACTTGTGCATTTATCCAATATTTATGCGTTTTCTTATTTTTTTCCAGAGTTTGAAGGTTTCACAAAAGGAAATTCTTGCCATTTTATGACAGAAATAGTGAAATTATAGTGTTTTCCAGACCAAAGCATGCAACAAAATAATGAATTTTTCAGGCATTTCCCTTCAAATGTTCTGGAAGTCGCTTCTATGACCCGTAAAAGCTGCTATAACAAACTAAACAGTGGGTTTTGATGTTTGAGGCGAAGCTGCATTACTCAACATGTGTTTGGGCAAGAATGAGGAAAGGCGTTGAAGTTGAAGTGAACGCGCCCAGAGGGATCAGAAAGGACGCACGACGAGTTCACCCCGTTACTCGTCAAACATGGGAACTTTTTTAGACCGTCTACTGTTTCTGCTTCTTTTACTTTCATCAGCCTTCACTGTGATCGGTAAGAAGACATCCTTTTTAATTACTGGAATTATTGTCGGTACTTTTCTAACTTTCACCTGCGTCAGGGGGGTGTTTCCGCCTGAGTTTGGGCATCTTCGAATATGAACATGCTATATTTTGATTTAATTGAATTCATATGTGGATTCCATTCTTTAAGGATACTTTTAGATCATGCTTCTGAATGAAAACGCGTATTATTTGACTGTTTGCTGGCCTGAATGAAGTAAAAGTGCAGGGATTGCGCTGCGCATTTGGAGTATTCGCCAACTCTCCTTATATGGGAGTGAAAATACTTCCCGGACTGAAGTAGCCGGGGGTCTTACACTGGATCCCTGAGGCTCCATAGTAAAAACAACCACGGTTTAATAACTATACTCAAAGTACTTCCACGTAGAACTTCAAAGTATGTGCTTTTTCCATGTTGAAGAAGGAGAAACATGACTTTATGGTGCGTGAAGTTTACACCATGACACCAAAACAGATCAATGAACTAAAATACTTTACTGTACTTTTATATAGTAATAAACTGTGATCACCTCTAGGACCTTATTCCTCATCAGGAGCTCTTATTATTATTTCTCGTAATTTGTCCGCATACTAGTAAAATAATGTGCGTCTATACTGGAGGGGCCACACCCATAAACTCTTATCAGGTCATATAGAATGAATGGCTGAGGTGAATCTGTGTCTAAACCAGAACTAATTCATTACTGATTTGACATTTTTTTTGCGTTACATGTTGTTGGTTTGGTCGTTTCAGGGTCCAATATTTGCACATCAAGAGGAGTCACTACTTGTAACCAGTGTTTGGTGGTTCACCCCAGCTGTGCATGGTGCTCACAGGAGGTAAAAACAAAAAAACAAAAAACACACAAGTAAAAATGATGAGCACAGTGTCTTTTTTTCTGCTCCTCCTTTTCATCTCTTAGCAGAGCATGTTAGAACAGAAACCCCATTCCTTTACAGGCAGTCTTGTCCATGCATATAGACTGATAGAGGCCTGAACCAGTTATTGTATATTTGCTGTATTGCAGGAGTTTGGGAAGGGAGGGTCAAGTCTGTCCCGCTGTGACCTGAAGCAGAATTTGCTGGATAATGGGTGCAGTGCTGGGGCTTTGGAGTTTCCTTCAAGCACTTTAAAGATCCAGAAGGATGCACCGCTAAGCAACAAGGCCTCTGGGACGGCTGCTGATGTCACACAAATAAGGCCTCAGAAACTTCATATGACATTGAGACCAGGTAAGGCTGCATGAAATACAAGATATTAAAGGGGTTGTATGTAGGATGGATAATCCTACAAGTCGCGTACTAAAACACACTTATGACGACCAAAACTACCAATGAATCAACGCTATGTATCCACAGACTGTACCACTCACTGAATAAAGTATAAAGCTCATTGTTTACACACATTTGTATTATGAGATCATCACGTTTTCTTCTTCAAACTAAAACTCATACCAGTTTATTCTGACAGTCGGTCAAAATAACAGTGTCTTATAACCTTCATGTGCTGCCTCAGCTGATAGTTTACATTATAGCTCTGTTAGCTTTGCTCTGTTTTTAGACAGAAAACAGACAGTAAAACCACAGATCACCACTGTGACAGTTTAGTCTGAAGCATGGGTCAACAAAGAGCAATTTTGCAAAGATGATAACATCCCATAATAGCTTTATACCTTCATAAGCCTCATAATCAAACTCACACATGTAGAAGAAACGCTGCCATTTCATCATCAAACTCCATTCTTTTCAATTATTGCTGTGTCCAATGGTGAAAACAACAACAGTGCTTCTAGCTTTTATCACTTTACTTTCTTTGACTCTTAAAGTTGTCTCTTAGTGGTTCTCATTCTATGTGTTCATTTTTTGATGCTTTGGTCAAAGGTCCTGTGTTATTAGTTTTCCTCACCATGGGAGACCAACAGAGTGACTCACTACTCCCTCTAGTGGTCACATAAGTCCACTAGACTGCAGTGTAAAAGTATTTATCTCATATCTCTACAATCCAGTACATTTGCATATTTGGCAGAACTTCAGAGCTCTTCAACACTCTAATGATAATTTGAGTAAGTTTTTATTATCTGAAAATACAAATTGTACATGTTCCCCCTTTAATCAAAAACCAAAGCAAAAGTCAAAGAGTCAAATCCACCAACAGATCACACACCTTTATGTGGATGCCAAATGAGAGTCCTTAAAACAAGGCTCATTTCCCTGTATAATAGGTGGACATAATCCATTCTTTGTGGATCTGGCCCTGAATTACAAAAAAACATGCTTCTAGAAGAACTCTAGGGTTCAGATCTAGTTCAATATTTAATGTTGGAGCTATAAATTGGAAGGGACAACAGTAAATATCGTGGAACATTCCCAGCATTCTTTGCTTATTTGTCGTGTTCCACTCCGTTCCTTACTCTTCCCCTCTCAGGTGATTCCCAGCGTTTCACAGTCTCAGTAAAACAAGTGGAGGATTACCCAGTGGACCTTTACTACCTGATGGACCTGTCACGTTCCATGAAGGACGACTTGGCAAAACTCCGAACCCTGGGCAGCGAACTGGCAGAGACCATGGGTCAGACCACCAGCAACCTACGCATGGGCTTTGGAGCTTTTGTGGACAAGACCACGTCCCCTTATATGTACACCTACCCCCCAGAGGCAGTGACAAACCCCTGCACTGAGTAGGTGCTCATACAGTAGTGTAATTTAGCTTAGATTTATTGATTTCATTCATAAGATAAAAGAAAGGCAGAAAAAGAAAATGTGTTTTTACATGTCGGGGAAATTGACCACATTATGAATGAAAAGGAGCAGAAAAAAGAACAGCCTTAGCTTTTCTGCCCCTCTTTAACTAAACACATGTGATTTAACAGTAGTCATTTACTTACATTAGTACCATTACTTCATGGTACCTAACAAAGCAGGTACACTCACTGTGGACCTTACAGACCCTGTAGACCACATTGGACCTGAGATTGTCGACTCACTGTAACTGTCGCTGTCACTGCCTTGTAATGTATGTGGAAATTACCAAAAATAGTCACTTGTCCGATACAGGGTTAACATGCAAAGAAAGGTATTCATTTTTTCAACAGAAACCCATTCAAAAATTTCTTTTAGGGCAGGAATACATCGCTGCTGTAAAAGAAAAAAACCTACTATTTCAGTGTAAAATTTAACCGTGATTTTAGTCCAGGATTAAACTGTGAAAAAAATTACTTGCTAAACTGTAGCTCATTGGAGACTTTCTTTTTTTGTAACCACATGTTTTGGATTCATATATCAGGATAAAATAAGACTTCATTTATCCCACAGAGAGGAAATTAAAATGTCACAGCAATGTTTACAGTAAAATGAGCCTGACAAAACAAAGAGTTGGAGTTATTACTGCTAATAATGTAGCTCTAATTAAAGACTGAATAACTGTCCACTGCAGTAATGTCAGACATGAAAGGGTTAACCATGCAAATATATGCATGAACTTATCAATATTTCACGTATCAACACATACCTGAATGAAAAAAAGACTCCAAAGTATAACAGTGATTTTAACACTGGTTTTTCTCCTTGGTCCCCTTTACCTGCTGTATATTTAGTATTAGTGAAAAGTGCCTGGCCCAGTTTGGGTTCAAGCATGTGCTCACGCTGACGGAGCAGGTATCTCGCTTTACTGAGGAGGTGGGGAAGCAGCAGGTGTCCAGAAATAGAGACGCTCCAGAGGGCGGATTTGACGCCATCATGCAGGCTTCAGTGTGCAAGGTATAAACATGTGACCACACACGGATACGCACACATGCTGTCTTTTTTTTTTTTTTTTTTGCGTTTGTCATATTTTACTTCTGCGTCCTTTGTACATTAGGACAGGATCGGCTGGCGTCCGGATGCCACACACTTGCTGGTTTTCACCACTGATGCTACAACTCACATCGCTCTGGATGGACGTATCGCTGGTATCGTCCAGCCCAATGACGGACTGTGTCATCTCGATAGTAACAACATTTACAATGAATCTACTGTGTTGGTAATGAAAAAAATCTAAATGCATAATCAATCCACCTTTAATATTAAGTTTAGTTTATGATTTAAGTTAGATTTACACATATTTTTAATATTCATTTTGACGAATACACAGGATTAAATTTATTTTTCATGTTAGTTTTACTTTTACAGGTTTTATAGGATTTATAGAAACTGAGAAGTCTATCAAAAATCCCATTTTCTTTTCTAGAGTATGTTATTTAATGTAATTTTCCCCATCACAGTCCAAAGCAAGAGTAAAATGACATTTTACATGCCGTTCAGTTATTTTTTATTTAGTGTCACATTATTCGTCAAGCCAATTACATAAACACATACAAGGAATTTTTTGCTGGAAGATGTTGTCTCTAGTAAATTATAAATACAAGATATAATAAAAAAATATGTAAGAAAAGTAAAATAAGATAAAAAGGAAACTCTTATCTACTTACGGGCACATTATCAACTTCTGTACAGTTTAGTGCAATTATTTATTTATTTATTTACTTATTTATTTTGTGCAATTGGGATATCAAGGCAAAGTATTCCTATGCATTGAGCTAAACTCACTCTACTGTATCTGGTTTCTGCCTTTTCCTTCCAGGATTATCCATCCTTGGGACTTTTGACTGAGAAAATGTCTGAAAACAATATCCGTTTGGTTTTTGCTGTGACCAGCTATGTGGAGCCGCTTTACAAGGTACACAAACTGCAGTGGTTGTGAATTTGTTCACATTATTTATATATATATGTATATCATTTATGCCGATGCTTTGTAGTGTTTTATATCAGTCCTTTTGCATTGTATTTGCATGGTGGCTCAGTCTTTAAGCTTTTGCTTGGTGCATGTCTGATTCTGTTGTATAACTTTGTGATTCTTTTTTGCTTTAATTGTCTACATTGCCTTGCTTTGCAGGATTTTAATCAACTCTTGTTTTCTCTCTGCTAATGTTAAATATTGTTTCATTGTTTGACTCTTTGTTTTCTAAGTTAACACCTGGTCAAGGGACAACAGTTGAAAATTATCTATGTGGCGAACGCTGAAACATTTACAGTGTTGTTGATCAATGTGTACCATCCTTAAATAGATAAACAAGTTAATATGAAAAAAAAAAAACTGGTACGTTTCTCCTCCCCTTCACCAGCAATACAGTAGCCTCATCCCAGGTACAGTTGTGGGACAGCTGTCTGGTGATTCTGGGAATGTTATTCAGCTCATCGAGAAGGCTTATGAGGTAAGACTAAAATAAAAGCAGAACCTGCCAGGTGATGTCATCCTTCTTATATGAGCAAAGTGTTAAACCCAAGTGTTAAACATGTGTTAAATGAGTTTATTTTGAGCAGGATATACGCTCTAAAGTGGAGCTGGAGCTTCGTGACGTCCCAGAGGAGTTAAATCTCTCCTTTAATGCCACTTGTCTCAATGGGGAAATTATCCCTGGGCTCAAGTCCTGTTCTGGCCTCAAAGTAGGAGACACGGTATGTATCTGCCGATGACGATGATGACTTTTCCCCATATGTTGCATCTCCACACATAGTAACAGATACGTTTGTTTCTGCAGGTGTCGTTCAATGTGGAGGCCCAGTTACGAAGCTGCCCCAAAGAGAAGAGTCGCACCTTTACCATTAAACCTTTAGGCTTTAAGGATTCCCTGGAGGTCACTGTGGACTTCGCCTGTAGCTGCGGCTGCGAGGCCAATGCCGAGCCCGACAGTCCCCTCTGCAACCATGGAAACGGTACCTACGAGTGCGGCGTATGTCAGTGTCACCCGGGTCGCCTGGGCCCACAGTGCGAGTGTTCCGTGGAGGAGTACAGTCCGTCTGATGACGCCAACTGCATCCCCAAAAAGGGCAGCCCCATCTGCAACGGCAGAGGAAACTGTGTGTGTGGACAGTGCACCTGCCACGCAAATGACTTCGGCCAAGTATGGGGAAAGTTCTGCGAATGTGACGATTACAGCTGCCCCCGGTACAAAGGAGCTCTGTGCGCCAGTGAGTAGATTCTCTATTTTCTATTATGAGTCCTACAGAGGTGGAAGCAAGTTTTTGGACACCCCATGACATTTAACCCATAAAGATCCACTAATCCTATCAATACATGTACATAACAGGTGTAAAATGCAGTTTGTCATCTTTTCATGGTCATCAGATATGACCCATTAGGACGGTCAGAGGCTCTGTAGTTACCATGGAAACACCATCATCTTCTACAACATTTATTCACCACTAAAACCCGTGGAGTTGGATCAATGGCAGTGGATGGAGACACTTGGTTTATGTTCAGTCAGTGATAGATTTTACTGATAAAATCACTTTTTCTCTGTTTTTGATATAATAACCCTCAACTTTATTCTGAACGTCTACATGATCAGTGAACTAAATATAGGAAAGTAGGTGATTTTCACTTAAAAATGCAAAATACAGAGGATAATATAAAAATAGACATAAAAATTAATTTGGGAACTGACACAAAATTAGCTCTGGGTCTTTATGGGTTAATGTGTCCTGGATGTTTAAAGGGAGGCAGTTTATAGACATATGAGGACCCTCCATACCAGGTCTGTCAAACTCACTGTAGTTCAGGAGCCACATACAGCCCAATATGAGCTCAAGTGGGTCAGACCAGGAAAATAATAACATAATAACCTATAAATAAAGTCAACTCCAAACTTTTCTCCATGTTTTAGAGTGAAAAAACTTAATTTATATCATGAAAATGTTTAAATCGACAAACTATCCATTGACAACCTGACTTTTCTTAATAAAAATAACTGCAATTTTAGTAATATTATGTCATATATTGCATAAAGAAACACTCTGAAGTCACTAAACTCTGCCAAATATTGTTCCATTCTCCAAACACACATGCCTCCTTCTACACATGCTCTGTTCCGTCAAAGTCAAAACTGGATGTTTCAGCAAAATAATGAAACACATCCACAGCATGACATGTTGAAACATTTTACATGTTAACAATAACCCAAAAAGTCACTTTCATTTATTGGACTTTGTCTGATCCAACCACAAATGATTTTTCCACAAATATTTCACGACAATATTTGAGATTTTGTCAAATTTTAAGGGTGTCCAGAAACTTTTTTCCACTACTGTAGTTCCATCATTTTACACTTCTGCCTCTCATTGAACATCTGACATCTGTGCATTATCTCACGCATACATTACTGAAGGACAGAGGTTTTACTGATGCCTTTTAAAGGACACGTTTTATTGTTACATAATAAATTGTGGTTACATCCGCCCAGGTTAAAGTGAATGATTATAATAGCCAGTTTTTCTTTTTTACTTCTCGTGCTCATTATCACCCACTGTAATCGACTCTTATATAGTTTTTATGACATTAATATAAATGGAATAAACTGACAGCGTCACTGTTTACTGACTTTAATTGACAGTTTTACTTGATGACTTTGGCTGTGACTGTTTAAGTCGACTGCACAGAGGAATACCAAGTTGTTTTTTTATATGCTTCGATGAGACCACGTTTGTATCCCCCTAGCACATAATATGGAGGGACATAACAGTCAGGATGTGTGTCTATGATCATTTTGATTACTGAGAATACTTGGATAATAGCATTTTCCTTCTAAAGTTCCTTACTCCTTGTTGTCGGTCCATCTTAGCCTTGTTTTGTTTCAGCGTCATGATAATTAGGAGCTGTATATTTTGACTGATTTCTACCATCAGTGGGTTAAGTCAATGGAAATAATCTGAATGAAACATAATGATGAACCTTTTTTTATGGAGCCCAGATGCGCCATACTATCATGGCTCTTATTTATTGAGAGGAAAGTCCTGTAATCTGTAGTAATCAAACAAAATGTAACACAGAAATGTAAAAAATGTAACGTGACGTTTTATTTCATGTGTATCGTCACTTTCTAACTGAAATAACTACGTTGGAAGAGCGTTAGAGTAAAGATCTAAATCCCGAGTTCCAGCAAATGATTGGATATTGTCTAAAAGGTTGAAGAATTGACTAGTGACTGAAGGGTTGGTAGTTCGATTCCCCAGACCAGCAAGGAAATTGTTGGCTGATGTGCCCTTGAGCAAGGCACTTAACCCCCATTTGCTACATGTGTGTTCCTATGTGTTCAGCTAGTGATGGGTTAAATACTGAGGGTCAGTTTCAGTGTTTGTTGCATTATACTAACAAATATTCTTAACTCTTAATTCAAGTTGCACCACAGAAGCAAAGCATTATGGGACAAAACTTAATAATAATAATCATCATCATCATACTCAAAATCAATCATCTATTTCGAAACACTGTCTGCACATTACAGTACATTCACTTTGCAGGTTCTATCTAGTGGAAGATTCATAAATCTATTGTCTAAATGTTCATAATCCAATATATATGTGTAACAACACTTTCTCATATGCATAATTTTGGGAGGATTTTTATTAAGGCTTTTTGTTTAAGTCACAGTATTGGTGGTCATAAAATCAAGTTTCACTTTATTAATGTATTTAACACCGAATTATCTGGTGGTAAAATGATCTGGCAGTAGAAATCTGAGGGATGGTTTTTAGTTTTGACCTTAACCTTTGAGTGAACCAGCCCTTTAACTGTAAATCAGTGTGTACAGGAAAGATGGGGCTGCCCTTCCCTTCCTCTTTTCCATTTCCATACTCTAGAGGCTACAGCTGCCTTTACTGACCACACTCTGACTGTCTGTAAACACACCTTAGTCAGTTTACATATTTTCCTGAATCAGTAATACCCAGCTTTTTTTTTTTTTTTTTAAACAAATGCACCGTGCTACAATGTCCGTTTCCTGCCTGTAAAGGACATGTAAGGATTTGCACGGCTAATCTGCAGATTACACTTTATCAGTCTTTCATCAGGCTGTGAACTTGGCGTGTTGCGCATTAAAGTTAGAGTCATAGAACACGCCCGACTTCTGCTGTCTGAGCGTGATTGGTGTTCTTGCTCCTCACAGCGGTGCGGCTTGATGTGCTATCACTCGTTATTACAAGTCTGCACAACTCAGTGCACAGTTACTCAGTCACAGTGATAAAACTTTAATAGGCTTTGTCATTGGGTAATTTAATGTAACAGCACTTTGAGCCCGCCATTGTAAGGAGGGGGGCTGATAGCGAGACGGGAAAACAACTTTTATATCTTTATGTAGATTAAGAAATACATTGGCTTTGTGTTGTAGCTCATTGTGTAATGTTAATGTGTCCTGGTTGTTTAAAGGGAGGCAGCATATAGAGATATTAATGAGAGATTGGGTTTCAGTCAAAAGGAATGTTTGTCTCAGAGCTACTAGATGTACTTCAGAACACTGTGCACATTAAAATACATTCACTGTTCAGGTTCTGTCTAGTGGAAGATCTATAAGTAGGTAGACATACAGTAGATAGACCTTATTTTGAGCATAAGTAGGTAAAAAGAACTCCATATTTAAAAGGTCACTTCAATATATGGAAATAAATCAACCAAAAAAGAAAATAAATATCACACAAATGCATAACTATTTCAATATTTAATGTCCGAATAGGAGTAGGAAGAAGCCAAGCTTATATTGTCCCACCCCAATTTTACAAGACTTGGCTAATCAGCTAATGTATCCAGTCCATAACAATGAATAGGTTAGTCATTAAATTACAAAAAAAGAGAAGAAATGATTACATACCATCAATAACTATTACTGTTGCACTTGCGTTCATTGTTACTATATCTTTGGAAATGAGGTTTTTTACGCATCTTCTTAAATTTTGTGATGTTTTCACACTGTTGATATTTAGATCCATTCCTCAAAACCACTCCACACCATGAAATGCACATTTTTTAAAGATTTGTCCCAGCGAAATGTTGTTTCATATTCTGTCTCCATCTATCTGTGGATAATTTCTGTATGTTACTTGGAAGTCATTTATTCCTTGCTTTGTATTATATTTGTGCTGCTTTAATTTCCACCAAATCCTTTAATTTGAGGATAGTAAGAATAGTTTATTGGTATGTTCCAGATGTCCTGCACTGTTTATTATCCGTGTTGCTCTCTTTTGAAATCTATTGCATAAATGTAGATAAACCAATATATATGGGACTAACACTTCATCATATACATTGAAAACATGAGTCAACCAGCACTTTTGTCATTTGTTTTCCAATTCATCTTATTTAAGTATGTTAGATTTAGCACATTTAATCTCTGAGGCAGATCATTTCTAAGAAAAAAAAAAATTCTAAATTTCTTACAGTGTTACCAAATAGAC
>JAPQRQ010000027.1:15132854-15159332 GCA_037367365.1 Apogon talboti
ACCTCCAGCAGAAACAACAGTAACATTCTGCAACAACAATGATACTTTATTATTAATAATATAATGTTATATATAATAATTCAGTGTCAGTGACAGGGATTACCATTACATATACTTAAATATTTTACCTATGTAATGATTAGATGAGACTTTATTGATCCCACAATGGGCAAGTTCACAGGTCAAGGCAACAACAGAATAAAAAGCAAGAATAAATGTGCATGCATAAAGATAGTGCAAAAGACAAACAATATAAATAATAATAGTAATAGTAGTAAGTAATAAAACTCTATAAGCTATAGGCAACACAAGCTGCAGAACTGCTCATCTTGTCGGGGAATTCAGGGCTTCAGTTCTCTGTGGGATAGGACTGTGTGACAGCAAGAAAACATCCAGTAAATACTCTAAATAGTGTCCATGTACTGTAAAAGGATATTACATCGTAAGTGGATATTTATTAGGTGGTAGAACAAGAAAAGAAATTCAAACTAGTCTTTTCAGAGCCTCATATGGTTCTGCATAAGTGTCTTGTGGTTCTCTGTTGTACGGATGTCCCTGAACTACTCCATGCTCACATCCCCCACCTGCACATTCGGTCACTTTTCACCTCCTTCTCAGCCTCTTTCTGAGTTCGTAGCATTTTGCAGAGTCATGCAGTGGGTGTTAGTGGGAGTTAGATTCAGAACAGGGGTAAAGTTACTCTAGAAATAAAGGCTCTAAAGCAGGGGTGTCAAAATTATTTTAATTCAGGGGCCACATATAGTCTAACATGATCTCAAGTGGGCTGGACCAATAAAATAAAATAATAACATGATAGCCTAAAACTAACCTATAATACAGTAATCCAAATTTCTCTTTGTTGTAGTGTGAAAAAAGTTAAATTACATTATGAAAATGCGAACAACCTGAACAATCACATACAAGTTGAAATTTATTAAGAAAAATAAGTGCAATTTTTAACAATGGTATGCCTCAACTTATTATTAACAAAACTTACAGATGACAGTGGATCTACAAATACACAAAATATTTAGTAACAGGCATAATATTGTTAAAACTGCACTTATTTTTCTGAAGACAGATTATTCATATTTGTTTTGATCTCAGGTGGGTCAGACCAGTAAAATACTATCATAATAACCTATCGATAATGACAACTCCAGAATTTTCTCTGTGTTTTAGTGTAAAAAAATTTTTTTTATTATTTTGCTTTAGATCATATTTGGCTGTATGTGGCCTCTGAAGTAAAACAAGTTTGACACCTTTGACTGTTAATATATTCAGTGAGATTCATCCTGTGGGCCAGATTGGAACCTTTGGCTGGCCGGTTTTGGCCCATGGGCCATATGTTTGACACGCTTGATCTACATACCTTTAATCCGCCACTAACAGAAAGTCTGCATTTTAATGTGGGATTAAATGAAATCGCATTAACTTGTTTTTGTTTTTTTTTATTTTGCAGGCTCACAACCCGCTGTATAAAGGAGCCACCTCCACCTTCACAAATGTAGCATACAGAGGCAACTAGAGGCCGAATACAGTGAGGAAATCTCAGGGCTCAAGACAGAGACGGAATGTAACGTACGATCCTCAACACTGTCACGTAACGGCTACTGAAGCTGAAAGGTAGCTGGAGCTGAAACAAAATGCAGCAGTTGTATGTATTGTAAAAATACTGACCAAAGCTTTTTAATGTTAAGTCACTGAGAGTTGTTCTTTTGGCCAAATTTCAGAGGAGTCTAAGTACTGTGCACTCGGTTTACAATGCGGAAACCTGCTGCTTCCACTTTCGTTGGGAGGCTTTTCTACCGCTGCAATATTTGTTGCATCAACTTTCATGTTATGGTTTTGTGCACATTTTGAACCACATCGATTCACCACGAGCAGCTGTAAGTCAAAGTTAAATTTGACATTTACAGACTGTCTTTTCCTGTATATATTTGTTTCTGTCTAGTGTTTTTTTAATGGGTACCCACAGTGAAAACATGTGGAGATGTTCCTGTAACGTGTTCTTTATTCTCCAGTATGACCTGTGTTTGTGTTTGGGTGTTTTTAAAGCTGTTCTAATTTGTGAAATTGTATAAAAAATGAGTGAGTTCTTATCGTTTAAGGTATTTCTGTTTTTACACTGTAATTGTGTTTGTGTAATTGCACATCGAGCTTCCAGCACCATTATAAAGACTTGTAGATGTTAATAAAAACTTGCTTTTGCATTTCAGGTACCTTTGTAAGGAACACCGGATTAAAGTGTGAGGGTTTTTCTGGTTTGATAGTTCTGATATTTTATCAGGACACTGCTTTTTTTGCACAGTTGTTCAACAGACTCCTGGACTTGTCTCTTGTTTGTTACACATAAGGGTTCATTAAACATGACTTGATTCAGTTATGTGTGATATGACATTGTTTTTTCTTTTTACAGCTCTGTCGGGGTTGGGACTTAACAAACCAACCACAAACAAACACTAGACTGATTCTTCACACCGTTCTCTTTCACCGTGTGCCGTCATTTTTTTTCTTTTCACCTGAATCTTCACTTTTATCCGTTATTAAGTCTGAACAAGTTTGTCAGGCTTCACATTGCCTAACATGTCTGCAAAAGAAATATGCATTTAACTCTTTCTGGGTTTCCTCTGTAATCAATAAGGGACTTCATGTTTCATGTTTCATTCATTGTAGAAGTTCATTATATGCAACAGAGAGGGATACATTAAAATGGATTTAAATGCAGCGCTGCAACGGAAGTAGGAATATTACTCATCATACACTCACACATACAGCTGTAGGTAGTGGTGATTTACATTGTCATTTCATCTGCAGATTAGTTTCTGAAGCAACTGATCAAAATCAATGAAAAAAAGCCCCAATGAATGTCTCAGAGCCCAGGATAGTCTTAATTAGAGTGTAAAACACACTGACATTTAACTATTACCTATACTTTCTGTGACTTAAAAGCAGTTTCCTGTGAATTATTGTGCAATTCTTAAATGTTCCGACTGATAGACATGAATACAGCTGCCATATCACAAAGACTAAGACGTACTCATGTCAAGATGATGGGAAAGGTATTTATCATCAGGCAGAGTTCACACAGAGTTGTACACTTCCCCCTCCATAACCAACCAATATTTTGTACATTGGGTCTGCCACATCCTGTTCATACCAGCATGGCAACCCAGATGTTGTTAGCTGTTTCCTTTTGATTGTTGAACAGTTTGTTAGTTCTTCTCTTAACTTCTGGCTTAAAATCATTCATTCACTACAGTTCTGTTAATATAAATTTAAATTGTAAACCATCATTACTAATGCTCCTTTACATTAAGTGTATACATTGGTCAATATTTGACTTTGATGTGATATTCTAATTTTATACTCTCCTGCAGAGCACCCGTTGATATGTTTCTATTTGCAGTAGATCAGAAATGAGTTTTGATGTGAAGTGAAAACTAAATTTCAGATTATGAAAGAAGAAGAAATAAAATATTCCCTTAACACTAAGTATTTTAACAGTCACATTCAGACTATAGGGGGGACCGGGTACAGCTGTAATTGTTTTCTAAGTCCACATTAACATTCTTAACTTTACCTACAATGTAATTAAAATACAAGGTACAAAATATTTTTAAATTTTATGCAACAAAATCCCAAAAGTTGTGAGTTAATGTCAAATATTGCTTTATTAAAACCTCCTTGTCAACCATGGTAGATTTCAACCATGGATGTTTTGTTTAGAGCTTAGTGACTGGACTCTTAAAAACCTGTGGTATGTCTCCCTCTAGTGTCGGCTATAAACACTGCGAGCTATTCACAAAAGGAAGTGGAATGCAAGCACTAAATTTGCCTAATGTCTGTATACGGACAAACCTTGGAAACTCAAGTTAGGACCACTGAAAATGATCTGGTCATAGCATTTATTAAATCTGGTTGCAAACCTTAAGGCCATGGTGATGAAATGAAGATGAAGATTTCAAAGATTATGCATCCATCATGGTTAAGAGTAATAATTTTTAAATAACAATAAAACAACGAAATTTCATAAAATCACTCTCAAATGTTTTCAATGGAAACCTATTCCCCTGTTTTTCATTGACTGAGCGTATGTTATGGACATGTGAAAGTAGTAAAAAGACAACAATAAATAAAGGAAAAAACAGACAAAAAGAACATAATACACATATGCAATACATTTTTTTATATATTTATAGTTTATATAGTATTTAATATTTTTGCATCCTTTAAATTATTTTACTTGCAACACTCGCTGCTGTTTTATTTTTGCACTTATCTATCTATCTATCTATCTATCTATCTATCTATCTATCTATCTATCTATCTATCTATCTATCTATCTATCTATCTATTGCAATATTTTCTCTTTTTTCCATGCATCTTACAAGGTTCCACTACTAATATTGGAATCACCTGTAGCTTATATATTTCCTACAGTACCTGAACGCCTCATGGCTGCACGCGCGGCCCCCTCTTCCGCCGCGTCATTTCCATCATGGCGGCGCCCCATGCTGTGGATGGAGTGGATGGAGGCAGCAAGGAAACAGAGCTGATTCTACCTGATTCATCATCCAGCGGAGACGAAAAACGACCTCAGTTCGGGACTCGTTTCCTCACAGACCCGCGGCAGGTTTTCCAGCATAACGCATGGTCGGTAACAGCAGGAAACAAAGAAGTTTGACAGGGTTAATGACACTGTAAATGAGAAATGAGCAAAATTTGGATCAGCAGCTCTTCATATTCTGAATTTTACTTAAAGTGCCTGTAAATTGATGTATCTGTTTACTTTATTTGTCCCTTTTCTGTCTGTCCTTAAACTATAGCAGCGCAAAAATAGGTTAAATCATAAAAACATTACGCCCCATTTACAGTCTATGGTTATAAGCGCATGTGTTTGTTTTATTTTCCACATTATTTACATCAGATAACAGTATTCTTAAACCAACAGGGACAATGTGGAATGGACTGAAGAACAAGAAACAGCTGCAAAAAAGAAAGTCCTAGAAAACAGTCAACCTCTGCCCCAAGAGAAACAAGGTTAGTGTTGTGAATGACGAGCAGCAGGAAATTATATCAATCTATCTGTAAATAATAGACTAAATGCTATGGCACAGCTGTTGTGAATCCAGTGCCTAGTATATCTGTATATTCAGGATTATACTTAAAAAAAAAAATTTTTTTTTAAAACTTATACTGGTGCTTTAATTGAGGACCCACAACTTACTTTACTGAATTTGATCACATGACTTAGATTTTGTATCTTTATTTCTCCTGTTAAAGTGCAACATGATGTAAACAAAAACGGTAATTTAAACAATATGACAGGTAAAACACTAGGATGAGTGATGTAAATATTCAGCTTAAATACACTATAAACTGGCTGTGGACAATCTAATGTTTGATTTATGTTTTGTTTTCTTTTTTTTAGTTAAATTAAACTTTTTTTGGCTTGTATTAACCTGTGTTACAATTAGGGATGCAGAAATGCATGTATATGAAGTATATGTATGTATGTATGTATGATGAAGACCTCAAAGACCAATTGCAAACTATCTTCATATGTATATTCTGAAGTTTTTTTGTTAAGCCGAGGATATGTAACCACAAAAATAGAATAAACATAAATTAAGATCAATATTGGTAAAAATGTCAATATAAGTATCGGTGTCAGATAAGATTTTTGCAATCGGTGCATCCCTAGTTGTCATTTAACCTTTCTTTTTCTCCATTACTGTACCTTTCCAGATGAATACGACACCAAGGCAAATGAGTACTGGAATGACTTCTACACGATCCACGAGAACCGTTTCTTCAAAGATCGTCACTGGCTCTTCACAGAATTCCCAGAACTTGCTCCACAGTTCAGCCTTAAACAAGAATCCCATCTTGAAGAACCTGAAGCGGCCGGTACTGGGGATCAAGAACGGAGCCAGGAAGTGGAACCTGTTCCTCTCAGTGACGGAAACTTTCCTGGCTTCACTGGAACGTATCGTATTCTGGAGGTGAGCGTTTAATGTGCAGCATGTAATCCAAAGTGCAATGAAAACAGAGTTACGCATATGGTAGATGCAAATACTGCATGTCAGTTATTATCTTTAGCAATTTAATAATCAGTAGAAAGTTTTTATCAGTAGTCCTTTATCATCAGAAGGTGGTCAGATGTTTTATGTGCATCTGCTATTGTAAGTTCAACCTTACTTCATGATGAATACTAAGCAAAATGTATAGTTCTTGTTTTCAGTGTTTGTGTTTTATGTTAATACACAGTTTTATAAGTGTTACATGAAAGTATCTTCATCCGACAGGTTGGTTGCGGTGTGGGCAACACAGTGTTTCCAATTCTGAAAACCAACAAGTAAGTGCATCTACATGAGGTTGAGTCGTTGCATGAGAAACCCTGCTGAGATCTATAACGGCTGCGTTGCTTTCCGCAGTGACCCCGGACTCTTTGTTTACTGCTGCGATTTCTCCAGCACTGCCGTCGAGTTGGTCAAGGTGAGGTCGTGGAAGTGGTGAAATGATTCAATAGCTGTATTCATCTGCAAGGTTGAGGAATAGATGAGAAATTAACATTGCCGTCTTGTCATCAGACTAATCCAGAGTACGACCCCGGGCGCTGCTTTGCCTTTGTTCATGATTTGAGTGATGTGGAAGCCAATTACCCCGTCCCGGATGGAAGCCTTGATGTTCTAGTGCTGATCTTTGTGCTATCAGCGTTGCATCCTAACAAGTACAAACTTCTTTTGTCTTTTTTTTTCTTCTCTTTGATTTTCACTCAGTGTGAGTCATTAAGCATTGCACTGGTTATAAAGTTTCTCTCTCATCCCAGGATGCAGGCGTCTATCAGTAGATTAGCGCGGCTGCTGAAACCCGGGGGAGTGATGCTGCTCAGGGACTACGGACGCTATGACATGGCACAGCTTCGGTTCAAGAAAGGTTAGTTAGTATAAAGGCCAATTTATGTTCTAAAACAGAAACGCCCGCTATCTGTGTGTCTGCTTTTCTGAAGGCATTAAGGTTATTCCGGAGCAACTTTATGAATTGGGTTAATTTAAATAACACTGCTTTGATCACAGTTAACTGCTCTTAAAAGAACCTAAGGGACTGTGCATTGGATGCCCTGATATATAAACTAATATCACAATACCAGCCTTGTTATCACCAGATAATATAACAATTTGGATGGCGGTGGCTGTTAAAGAGGTTCTATGTTGTATTGATATTTTAGATTGTCAACAGCAGGTGGAAGTCATTCCAAAACACACTTATGACCAAAACCACCAACAAATTAATGCTATGTATCCACAGACTGTATCACTCACTGAATAAAGTATAAAGCTCATTGTTTGCACATTGTATTATGGGAATATCGCATTTTCTTCCTCAAACTAAAACTCACAGCTACTTATTTTGACAGTTGCTAAAAATAATACTATTTTTTTATACTCCTCACGTGCTGCATCAGCTGATAGTTTACATTATAGCTCTGTTAGCTTAGCTCTGTTTTTAGACAGGAAACAGCCACAGTAAAACCACAAATCACCTCTTCAATCCAACACATTGGAGTCTTTGGCAGAATTTCATGACTTTATTCTTAACACTTAATGATAATTTAAGGTCATTAATTAATATCTGAATGCAAAAATACTACTCATTGCTGCTGTAAAGATTGTTTCATGTATTTCTATGATTGAATTTGTCCTATTTTAAAACAACCTTAATGCAAAAATACTTTAAAATGTCCCTTTATTATATGATTTCTTTGATTCCCTGGAACAGTAGGCAAATATATATAACAAAAATTCATAAACGCCTCATTAAATCATTTTGATATTTTGAGCTGATTCCAATCCAGTGCATCTGTATTTGATGTTTGCCAGATTTAAGATCCATACTCATTACCACACGCATACTGAAACTGTCTTTTTGTTGTCGAATAATGATCATGTTGTGTCTCTTTCCTGATTTTAGGAAGGTGTTTGTCTGAAAACTTTTATGTCCGAGGTGATGGAACACGAGTATATTTCTTCACTCAAGGTAAAATGAGTTTTTAGTTTCTAAAACCATGATCACTATGTATGAGTGTTTACATTTGTTTTAGTGAATGCAAATGACCCTGTGCCCCTTGTGCTGTTATTGCAGATGAGCTGCACGAGTTGTTCACAGCGGCAGGACTTGAGAAAGTGCAGAACCTCGTGGACAGGAGGCTACAGGTGAACAGAGGGAAGCAGCTCACCATGTACAGAGTGTGGATCCAGTGCAAGTACCGCAAACCGGCTGAGACGCAGAGCTGAGTCAGGAGGATAGACTGGGCCCGTCTGACCTTCAATCACAACTGAGCTGCAACCGAAGTGATTCTGGATTGTATGAAAATGAGAAGCTCCGTTGTGATTGTGATAAAGGAATCAACTGGATAGTGATGTACTGCACTATCAGTTGACAATACTGATAAACTCATTTCACTGTTTGTATCCCTGATGTTCCTGCAATCACAGCTACAACAGTGATTATTTCTCATTTTCTGAGAGAAGGCTGGTTATTCCTGGTTAAATATTTTGATTCGACCAGAGGGTGTTTTTAATGATGTTTTTGGAATAAATGCTATGACTTTTAAGAAAATGTCATTCCTTTTTTTATGTGTACAGTGAATAAACATTTATACCATGGATACCAAACTCATTTTAGTTCAGGGGCCACGTACAGTCCAATTTGATCTCAAGCAGCTCGGACCAGTAAAATAACAGAAAAATAGCCTTTAATTAATGACAACTCCAAATTATTCTCTTTTTGTTAATTTAGTGCGTAAACAGTAAAGCTAAATTGTGAAAATCTTTACATTTACAACCTATCCTTTCACAAAAGATCGCTGTTTTCATTACTTACAGGTTATTCTGCTATTACTTTACTGGTCTGATCCACTTGAGATAAAATTGTGTTAAAATGAGTTTGACTTTTAACATCTTCAGTGTAATTTTTGCACTTAACACATTCATCCTACGGGCTGGATTGGACCCTTTGGCGGGCAGGTTTTGGCCCACAGGCCTTATGTTTGACAACCCTGATCTAAACTCTTTTTTATTCATTAATTTTGCATCAGTGATTTAGTTTCAATGAATGTCTGTATGGGAATTTTGCACTGTATTGACATTATATAAGTATAGTATGTGGGTGTGAACAACAGGGGAATTGCAACTTTGTGGTAAGTGATCATTTTAGTGGTTGAGTGGGTGGGCGGTATTAAACTGTATTGTGTACACCAAGATTTGCCATTGGTCCAGACAAGAGATTTGGTGCAGGCGTGGACTGGACGAAGGTGAAAATACTTGAACAATCTCACGAGAAAATATGAGATTTTACTGATTATTGTTTACATTGCAAAAACATGAGAACCGAACCGAATCGATCCGGATTATACTGAAACTGCACAACTTCCGAAACAGATTGGTTTCTCCCCTGCGGCGAGGAAGGAGATTGGAGCCGAACTTTGTTTTGATCTAGACGAAAGCCAGGACCCGAAATTTCATCTCACCAACGGGGGAGAAAAGATAGGGGGGATCTAACGCTAGCTTTAATGCATCACTTCCACCAGGTGAAAAACTGAGAATCTCGAGGGTCGCCATTGTGTGGAGCGAGACATCCGACATTTGCACGGAATGGTCTTCGGGGAGAGGGATGTGATGGGGATCCCCGCCTAGGCAACACAGAAAGGCGGGTTTGGGATACCCGGAGTGGTCGAGGCCTCCGAGGGAATCCTCCGTCGTCTACCTTGAGCCCACGGCGCGCTCCCGTGTCTTGATCGTTAACAATCAGCACGCGAGGGACGCGGTTGTGGATGCGGCCTAGCCTGGGAGGGTCTGCCGAGCATCTGGGGAAACAACGGGGACGGCTCCGGGGTTAGCAACAGGACTGAAAAATATCACATTGCAGTAAGTATCGCGTCGGCATGTTGAACTTAAACCCGACATGGACGGGTTTCTTGTCGCCGCGAGCCGTCGTGGCACGAGCACTGGCAGCAGAACCGATAAGATGCTTCTTTTGACAGACTGTTAACGTTAGCATGGTGGCTACATAACGCTAGCTCCCGAATGCGTGCTTGTAAACCAATTCACAGCTGCGAACACCAGATGGATGCTTCATTTTTTTAATCTGTTATCGATAACCCAGACAACATGGCGCACAATTTTCCTGGTATAGGTGTGTTACTTGGCATAATCAAGTGTAATGTTACTAGCTATGTAACCGTTAGCTCTGATGTTGCAATGCTAAGTGATGTTCAACATCGGTGGGCTTGTTAGCTAATTTATCTAACAGTAGCTAACTACCTCGTTGATTATTCACTAGTGTGATCAAATTGTCACGTTTATCACCTTAATGTTGATCAAATCAGCTGACTTCACCGAATAACAGTAAACAAGAAAAGGGCTAGAGTCAGTTTCTTGGATGGACACAAATGCTCTGTTTCACTAATGATTAAATGTATGGAAGCCATATCTAAGAGACATATCAGTTAATGTTGGGCGTGTGTCTTAACCTTTGCTCAAGCTAGCAAGCTGGCTACTTATTGTCTCTTTTCCATTGCTCAGAGTAGACTTGGCAGTTCGTCCATTAGTGACCTTTCATAACTTCAGCGCCATGTAACTTTGGCCTATAATGCAAGGGCGTTATCACATTCTATATCATAATACTGGAAGGTCTCAGAGCGTCTGTGTGGGTGTGTGTCCGCTTTATAACTGAAAAACTGGAGAGCTAACCTTTGCCGTTTGGAGGACTTATGTATTTTGGGTCAAGGATCACACTGGCGAAAACAGCTTATTGATACGACCAATACTTTTTGAGTTATTAGTTGTTTTTAAAATTGCAATGGGCTTACAGTCCTCAAAACCCAACCCCATACACTTACATGGGGAACAGAATACTGAGAGCTGATTGGATGAAATCGTCCCCACTTTAACTTAGAATGGAGAGGCTTGGGTTTTATGTTAGAAAATCTAGAAACAACTTTTCATAACTCACATTTCTGGGATATTGGCAACAATTTGTACATCAAAATGTTGGAAAAACTCTTTCCTTTCAAAGACTATTCACATTTTAATCTAAAAACATTTTGTTTTTGATCTACAGGCCTCTAAGCGTACAGAGTGCTAATTTTTGTCTCATTCATTCCAGTGCCTCACCTGCAAGAAATTTTGAGATAGGATGTACGGTTATGGATTGACAGCAGTTTGTTTAAGAGGTGGTTTCTCCGTGAATTTAACACAAGTGGCTTTTTCATTGACCCTCAAATTGCACAAATATAAATTGCACATAAAAATTTGCCTAATGGAAAAATGACAATTTGGCCAAAACACTCATTTTTCAATGAAAGGTTTTTATGCTGGCAAGAGGTGGTTTTTCAGACATAGCGAAATTGGTATATTGCGCAAAACTGCAATGGAAAAACCTTTTTCCGCAACTAGAGTCAACAAAAAAAAATGGATGTCGACGGATGTTACATCAAGCAAAAAAGAAGAGTTTTCCAACAAACATGGTGCGGTATGTGTGGACACACCAGGAAACCAAGTCATTTTGAAATTTAGTACGAGATAGAGGGGTAATAAATAATAATAATGAATATATCTGTAAATCAACGTGATAGTCATGATCGTCACCATGTTTTTGGAATGACTTCTTGGGACATCTCGGGATAGTAAATAAACAAATCATCATATTTGTGATTTGATGAAAAAAAATGACATCACATAGTTGTGTTTTTTTGACATTTAGGAAATATTGGTAAATTTTTGTGCATATGTCCAATGGAAAAGCCACTAATGTTATTTTGCTACGTTTTCATGACAACTACAATGGGGAAATGTCACATGATCAATTTTTGTGATGTCATCATGTTGCTATACTGTCATGACAACCACAGCAGCAGTTACAACAGTTTGAATCGGAAAGGTAAGTCAAATGCAATAGAGAGACACGCCAGAGATAAAATCTGTGTGTTTCAGCAGTAAGCTTAGTCATCAAGTAATGTGAATGTGATGAAGTCATACAGTAATGATGGCTTCTAGAACCCGTGGATTCCCACTGGTCAACGCGCTAGTGATGCTATCATTTTCCAGGCAGTGACTCTACACATCTGGCATATGCATTTGATATGTATGTAATTCCTTATTTGTCTCAGTTGGGGAGAAATTGAGCATATCAGTGCCCAGCTTAGTTTTTACAGAGTCCTCAAGTGCCTGACTGGTGCTTGCTGAATACACATGATAGGGGAAAACATTATTGTCAGGATTATTGATGACTCAGAACAGGAATTTTCCACATCCATATAGCTAAAAACAGCCATGACTCATCACAATGAAGGCCTTTTGAAACAGCAATGTGTCACTCCCACTTGAATATACCAGACCCCACAACGCCTTCCTTAATCTGTGCTCTTGTCTCTTGCAGCCATGATGGAAGAACTGCATAGCCTGGACCCCCGACGGCAGGAGCTGCTGGAGGCTCGCTTCACTGGGGTCGGTGTGGCTAAGGTTCGTGTTACAGCGATGTCGCAAAGGTGGCGCTTGGGAATCCTGTCATGTCAAAATGTTTATAATCACCGATTTTCTACATTACACATTTTGCAAATGTCTTCCTTTCTTTGTCCCACTCTGCTTCAGTGTCATTCTGCTGTACTGCTTGGACAAGCTTGGCCCTACTCCTTTCTTTGTCTCTGGAGTAGGTTGAGCTGTGTCTGTGTTTTTTGGCTGGTATGATATGGCATCTCTCCCTGGCTCATGATGTAGTGGCTGTATATGCAGGCAGCGGTGCCTGCCAAAAAGGCCACAGACGGGACAGGGGTAGTAGGAGGAGGAGGAATGAGGCCAGAGCAGGAATGCAGGAATAGTTATTGACCAGGTGTGAGTGGAGGCAGCATTTAGCCTTCTACCCTCACGCTTGATACATTGATGGAGCTGTATTTGTGGAAGGTGATCTTGGAACAGTTCAGGAGTGAGAATCAGCGCCAGGAGTGGGCCCTGTGCCAGCCATAGGCAGAGCTCAGCCCAGAGCATGGCATGGCTGCTGCCGCAGAGAAAATGGCGGCTCCTGCTAAGGCATCATGCCACAGCCACCCTGTGTGACAAGAGATGCTGTGTGTGTGGTGTGGGTGAGTGAAAGTAGTGTGTCAACAAATGACTCTGAAGAAATATGGGTTGGTGGTCTAAAAGCCCTTCAATGTCACAGAGTAGCTCATAGTTTTTATCTTGACCTTGAACAGCAGTGTGGCACTGCTGTTCTCCCTGTCATCACTAAGTTGGCATAAAAGAAAGGAAAATTGTTGTTCTTTGAAGAGAAAGCGCAAGCACGCCTTTTGGTAATGGGACAGATTGGGCCTACTCAAGTAGTTGGAGAGTGTGTTGCCATTTAACTTCAAAGTACAAGCCCTTTTTAGGCAGGTATAAAAACGCTGGTCATTTTTTAAAAAGCAAAGCCTCTTTTTGCTGTTTCTCTCTAGAGGTAGAAGAAAAGAATGGATAAGCTCATGGTGAACTGGAGAAAAATGGATGACATTATCTAAAGGTGACAGACAGAGGGAGGAATACATCCCCAGCAGCATGCCTAATGTTCAGCCATTTTAGGAGGGGTTCAGTGAGAGAGCTCTAGTGTGCTCTGAATGACTAAGTATCTTTCCCTGATTGGACAGTGCTTCCTGAATTCTGATGTGATTTGACTGACAGGCATCACCTAGGGAACCAGCATTAGGACTGATGCAGGTCTAGATTCAGTGGGAAGTTAATGGTGACAGTACTGAGCCAGTCCTCCGCATCCCCTCTCTCAGTTTTCACCCATTTTATTTAGGGTTTTCTGACTCTCGGCTCTACTCACAAATATATGCAAACAGAAGTAATAAAAATGCATGCATCGCAAAGATAGTTTTCTGTCTATATGTGTTGTAACTGCACCTTGTGTTAATTTTTTATTATTATTTTTACAGGGGTCAGGCCAAAATCAGAATGAGTCATCCAATCAGAGCCTATGCAGTGTGGGCTCTCTCAGTGACAAAGAGCTAGAGGTTAGTCTTTGTTTTAAGCAAAATTTCTCTGTGTTGCTGTACAGTAAATGTGATTGATTGATTGATTGATTGACTGAGTGAGTGTACTTTGCTCACAGACTCCTGAGAAAAAGGCAAATGACCAGAGGGTACGAAAAAGGAAAGCAGACCATTTTGACAGCAGCCAAGGTAAGCTTGTTGGTGCTGCGATCCTCTCCCTCCTTGTGTTTCTCAGATGACAACCCCTCTCTTCAGTCCTCCCTTCTCTATTTTTTTTTTTTAGGCAAAGCAGGAGCAAGAGGACACAAAATTAGTGATTATTTTGAGGTGAGTAGTGGAAAAGATTTCTACCTCTGAGTGTCTCTCAGCTGAGCACGTCTTCAGTTTTGGGTGCATCACATTTCACTCCTTTCTAAGCCCTCTGTTTTAGCTCTCTCGGTCTTGCCACTGAATTGCTTTACTCCTCTTCTCTTTTTACATGTCTGTCAGTTTGCGGGAGGTAGCGGTCCTGGTACCAGCCCTGCCAGGGGAATTCCACCAGTGGTCCGCTCTTCCCCACAACACTCGCTCTCCAACCCCCCTGTCACGGTGAGCATGTTTGCTCTATGGCCCATCTAATGCACTTTTACCTTTTTAACACTCTCTCCTGCTATTCTGTCTTCCACGCTTGGTATTAACTTTGATGGGTTAAATTTGTTTACACACAGTGGAGGCTGGGGGCATATGTGGAAAACACATGGGGAGATCATACAGTGTATATGGTTACTCGCGGGGTGTGAAATACATGTGGCAGTCGAGGAGCTGTTCCCACTTAGTGCTGCAGAGTTATGTACAGTATGCAATATACAAGGTATCATGGGTGCAAGCCAAAGGCGATATAATAGTCTAAGCATGCTTTGACCACACATTAACAAGACTAATATTGTTAAAAGTCATGCCACTCACACAACTTCACACCATACGACATCTGTATCCTGCAAAATAATCCAGTTGGCATACTCGCCTAACCTGATACATGTACATGTGTAAAGTACAACTTTTCTCATTATGCAGGGCACGTCCATCACAGTTCATTCACTGCAAACATATTTTGTCCTATCATACTTCACCTTCGGGCATTTTCGTTACAATTTCTTTGTTATTCTCAGTTTTTTTAATGTGAATCCAAACTTGGCAAGTAATGAACTTTTTTCTTTCACATATTTTCTCAAGTTGTTGCATAGTGAGTTCATATTTTTAACTGGGTGTATGACGTTGGTACAGAAGGAAAAATGCATTCATTTTCAGGCTCTTCGTGGTAACATTAGGTTTCCCATGTAGATATTTGGATTGAGTAGTATCTTCAACAGTGCCACAACTAAGAAGCTGTTATAACAAGATACATTTTGTAGAAGTGTAAACTCACCACTACAGACACACAATCAAAATTTACACCATGTTTTGGGATGATTTTAATAAACATGAAAACACTTCATATGCTTACGTTTGTGTCATGTCTGTACTTTGCTGTTACACATTCATTATTTAGTTCATTATTCCAATGTATTTTGTTGGCTTTACAGCTGCAGTTCTCAATTAAAGTCGTCAGTGCACATTAAGACAGCCCCCCCTTTTAGCAAACGTCTTTTATTGGATGTTTCTGCCTTCTAGGTGCAGCAGGGAAGCCCCTCCTCCGTCAGTTCGTCCAATACAGAGCACTCATCGTGTTCACTGAAGCCTGCTTCTCTTCACATGCTCCACAAAGCCACACAGGTAATTCGTATGCTCATTCATCTGTTTTATCTGTGTTGTACCACAAATGGTTGTTGATATATGGTTGGTGTGGAAACGGTAACTTATCAGAAGTTGTATAAGTCTGATAAACAGGACTATATTTGTCATAATACAAAATCCCCCATTGCTATCACAGCAGCATTAACAATAACTCTGTTTTTGTCTTTTGTCCTATTAGTCTGATCTTACTATAGAGAAATTAACAGCAATGGAGAACAACAAGAACTCTGACCTGGAGAAGAAGGAGGGCAGAATAGACGATTTGCTACGGGTACCAGACTTCTTACATTCTCATCAGTGCCACTCTTGTATCCATTTTCAGTGGTTATGAGAATATCTTGTTCTCTATTTTGGTTTTCACTCTGTACATATTGACGTCATCTGTACATGTAACACGCTGTTTCTTTCTTTATTTTTTTTTTCAGGCAAACTGTGATTTGCGGAGACAGATTGACGAACAGCAGAGGATGCTCGAGCGATACAAAGAACGTTTGAATAAATGCGTTACAATGTCCAAGAAGCTGCTGATTGAAAAGGTGTGTTTCTTTCATAGCACTATTGTGTATTTTTGACAACCACTCTTAATTAACCTGTCTTTCTTGATACCCATTTTTCTCCAGTCCAAACAGGAAAAGATGGCTTGCCGGGATAAAAGCATGCAGGACAGGCTTCGACTTGGCCATTTCACCACAGTGAGACATGGAGCGTCTTTTACAGAACAGTGGACAGATGGATACGCCTTTCAGAACCTTATCAAGTAAGGATATTGATGTTTTCCATTAGAGCTCACACTTTGTTTATCTTTGCATATTGACTGCACTTCTGTACACATTGTGTGATGCCTTTGTATATTGAGCCATTTGCGCTGTACACAAAAGGAATAACTCTGAAACGCGGAGTTAATCCCTGTCTTTGAAAATCATTTTCCATTAGCCACTCTCTCAAGGCAGCATCGCAACCAGCCAGAGGGCTTATAGCTGAACTTAAAACACAGACTGATAAATTAATTTGGTCTCCATGTCATCTCAACGTGCCATCTGTTTCCAGACAACAAGAAAGGATCAACTCCCAGCGAGAGGACATCGAAAGGCAGAGGAAACTTCTGGCTAAACGCAAGCCGCCCTCTATGGCTCAGACTCCCCCTCCGAGCTTAGAGCAAAACAAACGAAAAAGCAAGGCCAACGGAACAGAAAGTGAAGCGTATGACACCTTCATTTTGTTCTTTATCTTTTCTATCTGTGTTTGTGCATACTAGGTCACACTGAGGTTTCTTCTGTCTTCACAGGCTATCGCAGGCTGAGTACCATGAGCAAGAGGAAATCTTTAAGCTAAGACTAGGCCATCTTAAGAAGGTAATGTACAGTCCTGACACTGTGTGGCCTTTGTGTTTGTGTAGTTGCTACGTTAATTGCCGATCCTCTAATATGGATTGTGTCGTCTTCTGCAGGAGGAGGCAGAGATCCAAGCAGAACTAGAGAGGTTGGAGCGAGTGCGAAACCTGCACATTCGGGAGCTGAAACGGATCCATAATGAGGATAATTCTCAGTACGTTTTGTTACTATGTTTCCCCACGTTTGCTTTTATTGATGTTTGTCTAAATAAGTTCTAATTGTTTCTGTTTCTGTGCAGGTTCAAAGATCACCCTACGCTAAATGATCGATACCTACTACTCCATTTACTTGGACGGGGAGGTTTCAGTGAAGTTTACAAGGTACCTTTTGTCTTTAACATTAAGCAAAAACAATTCTGAGAAGTGAGAGCAGCTGTAACATTGCTCGCATTCTTCTTGCCATTTTTGTGTCATACAAAACCAGTCCTGCGTTGTTATATTTGAATGACTATAAACCTTGACCAAAACATAGAGGAGAATATCTCCAAGCACAACAGTTAGCAGAGATGTGGATTTGATTACTTATGTTCTAAAAGTTGCTGGTTTGGCTGAGCAGTGCATACTTGTGAAAAATAGTTGAGAATGCACGTTTCATTACATTACTCTTACATCATCTGCATTTCGATGTAAATGACTTGGCCAGGATTTCAGAGTTCCAAGAATCTGCTGTCATCGCTGTGGAAATGCTATACAAACACAGCCATTTAACGGGAAGCAAGTCTCACTGCATTTCCAAATGTAGTCCTGACTAATGGGACATGTTTATTTTTCAGGCTTTTGACTTGACAGAGCAAAGGTATGTTGCAGTTAAAATCCACCAGTTAAACAAGAACTGGAGGGATGAGAAGAAGGAAAATTATCACAAGTAAGTGTTGTACAACTTAATATAGTATGGCTACTTGTTATTGGCTGTGAACTGTGATGCTTTGTGATTAATGTGCATATTTTTCACATGTTTAAATGTCGATTGTGGTCTTTGTTTCAGACATGCATGCAGAGAATATAGAATCCATAAAGAGCTGGACCACCCACGAATAGTTAAACTTTACGACTACTTTTCGCTTGACACTGATTCGTAAGTTTTTGCTCCTTTTTTCACAAATCAACGCTGTTATTTTAAACGATCTGTTCACACAATAGACTGTTTAGGTCAGTGTATGTATTGACGAAACTGACCCAAAACTTGCTGATCTAAATCCTGCTTGGTTTTGCCACAGGTTCTGCACAGTCCTGGAGTACTGCGAGGGCAACGACCTGGATTTCTACCTGAAGCAGCACAAACTTATGTCAGAGAAAGAGGGTCGCTCCATCATCATGCAGATTGTCAATGCCCTCAAGTACCTCAATGAGATCCGACCGCCCATTATCCACTACGACCTTAAACCTGGTGCGTGTCTTCCATGTTTGCTTTCCTTTGCACACCAGGAGCAATCGTGAACTCAGCTCACATCACGTAGGATGAGAAATTCTAAATTCTTCAGCTGTGTATAGTTATGATTGGAGATGTCTCCAGAGTTTTACATCAGAAAGCTGGAATGTCATCGTGAATATTTCACATTGTTGGCTTAATGAAACAGGGCCATAAAGATGAGCCATGCTGACATTTTTTCTGTCCCTGTAAATCTTTTTTTCCACCCCGTTCAGGTAATATCCTTCTGGTGAACGGCACCGCCTGTGGGGAGATTAAGATCACAGACTTTGGCTTGTCGAAGATCATGGACGATGACAGCTACAACTCAGTGGACGGGATGGAGCTGACGTCACAGGGAGCAGGGACCTACTGGTAAGAGTTCTATTGGAATTTGACACCCGGCCGCAGAGGTGCCATCATCTGTGTTATAATAAATTGTGCTCTTTTATTTTTACCGCTGAGTCTTGGTCCTGGAGGGCCAGATTTATGTTAGGTACTCATGACTGTGACATTTCTTTATGCCTCACTGCTCTCCCACACCCAAGTACATTTGTAGGAAGTCATCAATTTGCTCTTTGGAGGCCTTTTGCTGTAAGAATGAAAAACAAAGTAATGGTTTTTAGAGGCAGAGGCACTGTTCCGCTAAAATACAAATGTTCTGGAGATGCAATCAATACAGAAATAAGAAATGCATCTACTTACCAACCTATTATAAAGAAATCCGTAGCAGCAGAATGAGCTACTGATGAGCTTTCTATGAAGTTTCCAGTTTTAATTAACAGTTATTCTCTGAAATGACTGCCCTACATTTTACAACCAAGTCGGTTCTCTTCAAAACAATTGAAAAATAATTGCAACAGTGGATCTTCTTTTGTACCTGTCACACACAGACCAGTGTCTTGACCTGTATCATTACCAAGGCTGACAAGGCACTGGGTAGATTTAGTTTTGCTCAAAGCAGCACTTAAGGCTAAACAGTTTTATAGCTGCTCACAAGGGATTTCACTGCAGCTGCAGTGGAGGAGCGTAATGCAAGCCATTTTCCAGTTGCGACATACCATAAACACGTCAGGAGGTAAATAATTTTTTATGCAGATAACAAAATGTCAGTTACAATAATGGGGTAGGTGATAAGGCATTAAGTGGCTTTCAAATGAGACCCACATAAAGTGATGGTTGATTTACTTCCACTCAGGTCTGTTTGAGGACCATGATATAAACCTTTTTGCTGCTGATACGAGGCTGCTGTTCTGTCTTTCTTCTGTCTGTGTGGAGACGAGTGCTTCGAACTAACAGAAACTAATTGGTTTTCACATGTCTCCTCTTGTTGCTTGAAGGTACCTGCCTCCTGAGTGCTTCGTGGTTGGGAAAGAACCGCCCAAAATCTCCAATAAGGTGGACGTGTGGTCTGTGGGAGTCATTTTCTACCAGTGTTTGTATGGTCGCAAGGTAAGACAAACACACAGAGGAAAAATAGAACCAGTCACCCAGTCACATTTGTTACGAATTTAGCTATAATAGATTGTAATATAATTTAGCCATCTGAAAATCTGTCATTTTCTTGGCAAATAAAATAAATGAAAGCAGATGTTACTTACCTAAAGTATAATGACAAGTAGAAATTATTCAGCTGCTTTTGTATTTTCAAAAGTCAGACTCCAAGGAAAATGCATTCTGAAGTGGGTACTTAGCACCAACTTGCTGGACTTAATTTGTTTCACCCCTTTACAGGTCATTTTCAGTTTCCATAACACTTGAACCTTTGTGTCTCCTCTGCAGCCTTTTGGACATAACCAGTCCCAGCAGGACATCCTGCAGGAGAACACCATACTGAAGGCGACAGATGTACAATTTCCCCCTAAACCTGTAGTCACACCTGAAGCTAAGGTACTGAGTTCCCCATCAAGAGTTGTTTTTTTTTTTTTTTGGGAGTGCTAGAGATCTACCTTTAGGGATGGCATTGTGGGTTATTTGTCAGTAATCTTTACCGGGTACAGACTTTAACGACTTGATATGATGATGAATGTAACTGACTGGGTTCAGTTAGATTGAGTCAGGCTCAGTTTATGCTCTCAGTTCACAGATTAAGTCATGCAGGTTTATTTACTGTCTAATGATTCCAGTTTAATGAACATGCAATTGTTGACATGACTGCTACAATGAACATAATCCTGGTATCTATGAACAACAAACAGTGCAGTAGGTGATAATCCTAAACAGTGTATTGTTGTCTGAGGCTGCACCAAAGCAACTTGTAGCTAATAAAATCCTGTCAGCGTCAGACAGTAAAGTTCCTGAAACTTTATAGATGCTGACAAAGAAAATGGTAACAAGTACAGAGGCTCAATAAGCAGCTGAGTAAGCAATGACACAAGCTTTTCTTTTTTTTAATATATACAACATTAATTATATATTTTCCTATTTACCACATTGTGCATAGCACCATTACATGTTTTATTGTGTCACATGGAGAAAGGAATACTCAGATTAGTGACCGAACCAGAACAATGTGTGCGACTACAGAATGTCCAGTCATTGTGACAGGTGCTTTCTCACACTGTCAAAGACTAAAATCAGCTACAGTCGCTAGAAATACGCGCTAAGTGTGTCCTGTCCTGTTTAAGAATGTTTCAACGAGTCGTCAAATATGTGCCCAGTGTGTTGTGACATTTATACTCTCAAAGATGACAACTACAGCTTACTATGAAAGTATTGCTTGGCTCTCTTTAAACTGATAAAATAAAAGCTGTAAATATATAGTCACTTATCCCCAACCTGTATTTCCAAGTCAGCTACAATTTGAGCCTGTTTCTACATCGATGAGTAAAAGATGTTGGGCTAAAACACGAATATACACTAAAAATTCTAACTCATCCCATCCTCTAGAATTCTGTTCCCGGCTTAAAGTGGGAGGGTCTTACTGATCCTGCAGCCATGTTAAACAGCTTCACCACAGGCAAGGGGAGTTTATTTAATACATATGGTAATTCAGTACTATATAAAACCAAAAGACAAGACTAAAGGTTGAAAACAGTAAATTACACAATACTTTAGAAATTCAAATTGTTAAAATAAAAATATAAGAGTACAGATAAAATCATTTCAGGTGGCATATGCAGAGCTAAACAGTGCAAACAGTACTCATGTAATACTCTGGTTTTGTTTAATTCACACACTTAAAAAAAAAATTAAACAAAGATATATTAAATAATGACTTGAAGGTCGTGTATACAAACAATATGTATAACTCTAAACATTGTGAAAGATGGAAGCCTTTTGTAAGTGTGATACTCCATAGTACCGTATCCTGTATTCCCCCATCTGTTAATACCGCTGTAATTAATGCACTGTGGTCATTAGACACACATACACATACAGATAAACTGAGCCATAAATCCATGTAATTGACAATCATCAGTAGAATGAGATCTTCATAAGGCAAGGAAATGAAATAACTGAAATGAAGTATTGATTAGATCTACATTACATTGGCAGACCTTTTGGACAGTATTGGTTTGTTAAAAGAAATGATGTCAGGGGTTTTGTTGAACCACTGTGAAGAGAAACTCAAATGTCAAGGCAGACGGTTAATAAAACCTGGTCCCTCAGGAGAATGGACTAAACTGAGATTGGCATGTACAGCAATCCGAGTTTGTTATATTCTACTGAGCTTAATGTATTGACATGTCATTGTCCTGTCCTTCATAATGATCTGAACGAACTGTGGTGATCCTTAGTTATACATTAAACAAATTACATGACATTAATTTGGGATGCATGTTTGTTTAGAAAGTGTCAGTCTTGTAAATGCCTGTCTGACCTCTACAGATTAGGCTCTCAGTCATTTGACTCATGTCCTTCTTTGTCCTCACAGGCCTTTATAAGGCGCTGTCTAGTGTACCGGAAGGAGGACCGCATCGACGTGCACCAGTTGGCCAGTGACCCATTCCTCATGCCCCACATCCGTAAATCGGTGGCCTTCTCGGGCACCTCAGGCATGGCCGTGGCCTCCACATCCAGCTCCTCCAACAGCAGCGCCTCAAACTGAGCCCACGCCCCTTAAACAGACTGACTTGACCATTTGACATGGGGGGTGGGAGGGGGAGCGGCGCCACGGGGTGCCCCCTCTCTCAACATCATCCCACCTGGCCATGAAGAGCCCGAGGGAAACTGGTCAGAAGACGGCAGAGGGGTGGATGAGCAGCCATGGGCGGGTTTGGAAGGGAGACCTCAGTCACCCCCCCCTCGCCCCGCTCATGCCCACCCACCCCAGGCTACCTTTCCTGTTTTCTCACGAGGGCGGCACTGTTCTGGGGGTCAAAGCCCTGGACGACTCATACAGCGAAGGGGCGGCGTTTGGCACTGTGTTGGTGAAAAGTGGGGTTCAGTGTTTGGGGTTTCTTTCTTTTCTGCTTAAAAAAAGAGAAAATTCAAAGAAGTCTAGAAGTGCTTCAGCTTGGCCAGATGGAACAGACGGCCTCGTACCCATATGCACTCACACACATGCATGAGCCATTCTGCTCCAAGGTAGTCTGATCTCATTTCGTTTGTTCTCATCTCCCTGATCCTAACTGAGAGAACCAGTCTGGCCTGTTATTGTATTGAACCCTAAATATCTATGGCGCTCCGTCATCCAAACCGCTGTTCTGGGATCCCATGCCCCACTTTTAATTCCAGACCCAGATAATTTGTGACGAGGAGGGACAGAAGCAGCGCCCTCCGTTACCCCCTTCCTCCTTAACTCCTCGTCATACTCCTGTGACCAAAGCTTATAACTTCCAGCTGGTGGCAGTGTTCCACCTCCGTTTTTATAATGAATGGTTTTAGAGTCGTGTTACTTGATATGGAGTGGAAGCTGTTGAGGTTAGACCCCTTTTACATTTTTTTTTTTAAACTTTTCATTTTAACCAGTTTTATGGAGAAAACTGTTGTGATTTTCAAGTTGCCTTTAATTAGAACTGTTATTGTTTTGATTGACCCCCCTACCATAACACACATATTTATTTAGGTATGTTTGAATTTATTTTTGGCCAATAAAATGCAAGGGACTGGTTTACCTTATAGTACTGTTGGGGGGAGACTGGGCCTTAGCAGAGAGTTGCATAAACCATTAAATACTATTGGTTAAAAGGTGTTTGCTGTTCTGTGCTTTTCTGATTCAGTTGTTTTTTGTTTGTTTTTTTTACTATGTTGAGCTATATTACATACCTTCAATGTGACAACAAATGTGTTAGAGGAGCATACACAGGATGAATTTGTGTAATGCCAAAATTAAACTTAAGTTAAAGGATGTCAGACTCATTTTAGCCCAATTTGATCTCAAGAGGGTCAGACCTGTAAAATTAAAACAGAATAACCTAACCTACTCCTAAAATTCTACCAATATTATAACTGTTACTATATGTTTTGCGTTTTTGTAGCTCCACTTCAATCTGCAATGCACATGTGGAAATGATAAGTTATGGTGTAATATTGTTAAAATTGCACTGAAATTTCAGGTTCATGGTTGTTCACTGTATTGTATATACACAAGAATATAAATGTAGAGATTTTTATATTTTAATCTTGCTTTTTTGCACTAAAGGAAACATTTGGAGTTCTATGTTACTATTGTATTTTTGGTCTGATCCACTAAAATGAGTTTGACACCCTGTTAGAGCGTTCATTCAGAGTAACTACAATACATATGGTGATGAAAGTCTGAGAACCCTGTAAAACTTTATTCTTTTTCTCCATAAATATACTCAAGGACGTTAAAACGCACAATCAGTGAATTGGAAATTGATGCTTTGTAGAGAAATTGGTACCAATAAATAGAACTTTGTCTAAATGTTTATGGAGTAATCAGTATATAGACCAATCAGGGCAGTTTCAGGTCATGTAATATAAAGGCTTTAATAATCATCACATTACAGGCATATAAATTTCAGTCAATATAATGTATGATGGCCACTGACATCAGCAGGTGTTAAGAACCTGTCCTGGAGATGTAATCCTAAAAAGCAGTTTTTGCATATGCATTTGCAGTCGTTTTCTGGTGCTTACTTCTAATTTTTAACCTTGGTAGATGGCTGTGATGAGCTCCAGAGTGCCTTTGTACAGCTGTCCGACTACATCCTGCACAAACACGGCATGTTTGACCACTGATGATGACCTCAGGTGGATTGGTGGGAAAAACAAAAAACATCCAAAGTCCAAGTTCAGGTGAGCTTTATTCACTGCTCAATGGAAACGGACTGTTACGCCAGCATGGCAGTGATATTCTGTCTCCTGTAGCTCAGCAGTGAACAATTTGCACTGAAGTTGATGAAAAGGTGGTCCGGGTTAACCCATAAAGACCCAAACTGCCACCAACAACCAAAAGCATCTACTGATCTACAATGTTTAGTACCTGTTTGGTAATCCATTAATCCTATCAATACATGTAAATAATTGGTGTAAAATGCAGTTTGTCATCTTTTCATGGTCATCAGATATGACTCATTTGGACATTCAGAGGCTCTAGTTACCATGGAAACACCGTCATCAATGCAGTTAATTAGCTCAATAGGTTGATATTAAAACAAAAATATTACATATATAACAAAGATAAAATACATTAAAAATGTTTAACTTTATCTAAGGAAAAATAGTGCTTAAATTTGCATAGAACTTTAGGAAAAATGCATATCAAAGACCTAAGCCATGATGAGATGTTACTAAAATTACATTCTAATCCAAATTAAACATATTTATTCATTTATTTTGGAAAATTATCTAATCTGAAATACTTATGTATGAAAAATACACTTTAAAGGTGTGTGACTCCTCCAGCATTAACTACAACTACACATTTCTAATACCTGGACCCAGACTTCTCCTGTAGAAATAAGTTACAACCTCCTATTTATTGAAATACTTTAAAATCCCTTTAAATTAACTGATAATCCTACAGGTTCACACACTATTGCCATAAAAAATATTTAACGTCGGGTCATTTTCCACATAAATACATGAATTCGCGGAATGATTTTTTGTCTCGTTCAGTTCTCTTTTTCAGACCAGTGTGAGGATCTGGTTGCATTTTAGGTCGTATTTATGCAGGAAAAATAGATGATTTGCAAAGATTCACAATCTTGAACACCCAGTCTCGGTTCATGAAAAGTGCTGATGTCTGCGAGTCTGAAACATGACTAGATAATGATGGGATTTTCTGGATAAAAGAAATACTTTTTAACATGTCTGAGCCCTCATGAGTCAGCCACACTGACCTCTGAAAGCAGATCTGTGAGATTGACTGGGATTACTTGTCAATACAGGTGTGTGAATAAATAACAAAAAACCCTGATATTCCTTTGGACGGGGTTTTCCAGAGTAAATGACTTTTTCTCTATTAAAGGTGAAAAAATGCAAGACTGAAGCCAAGATTAAATATTGTATAAGATGAGGCTCTAAGGCAAATATTATTAAGTCTAATGATTTTTATGAAGCAGGTGAATAAACACTGGAAGGTTTTCTTCTTCTAAGGCAATGTAAATGAAAACTGCACCGTTTTTAAGGTGCAAATTTCAGTTAATTTACTATATTATGTCATATGAGGCAAAATTTTCCCCTATTTGTGCACTACATTAATTGGCAGTTTTCAGATTTACAGTGTTTCATCCAGTGAAAACTCTGAATTGTTGAGTTTTCTCCTTTTTAAGTTAAACCCCTTAAAAATATTGGATTTTACAGGAAAATGCATTGTCAATTTGACTTATTTGGGGAACATAGAATAAAAGCACCACAAACATGATCTTACAGAATATATATATAGAGGGTGTGGTGGCAATTTTCTTATGTTGGAATGGAGATGGACTCTCAGTTAGGATGAAGCAGTCAGGAATTTATTACGTG
>JAPQRQ010000027.1:15162205-15175302 GCA_037367365.1 Apogon talboti
TTAAATGGACAGGTAGAACCAATACATGGCAGGACTTTTACTCTATGAAGCTGGGATTACCCAACACTGCCTATAATATAGCAGTTTGGGGAAATACAGACAATTCCAAGAACATAAGATTTACAGTCAGTATTAACAAGGGTCTGCAGGTTCTTCAATGCTCATATAATATCTTAAGTAAAATTTTTATTAATATTAGTCCTTATAAGTAATTGAGTAGCCTTTTAATGAATTTGTGAGGTGTTAATTACCACAAACATTTTGCCTAAAATTACGTTTATCTATTTATGCCAGTCTTAGTTGTTGTTTTCTGTGTCGGACTCCACCAAAAACTTTATATCTATGCTAATACATGACAGTAATACACAATACTGGACCTACTGGTGTACAGTAGAGGGCTTCCTGACAATTGAAATATATAAATATATATATGCAAATGAAAAATATAAAAGGGCAACGCTATATTACAGAAAGAAGAAATATAGGGGGACAGCAGCTAAATTGAGCCACTTTTTGGTTTATCACGTTTTTTTAAAAGCATGTTTTTCATTGAATTTTGTTTTTGTAGGAAATAAAGAAAGTTAAATATTGTGTGGAATTTATATAATAAAATAGAATTGTTCAGGTCCTATAGCTTTTGAAACATCAGCTGTCCCATATTTTATGCAACTTAAAGGTATTTGCATTTCGTCACTGAACTGTTAATGATCATTTTAGGTATTTTTTCATATTTAAAAGTATAAATTCTACACAGAATCTCTTGATCGCAGAACTTTTACTTGTTAAGCGTTTCCACAGTGCGGTACCAGTATTTTTACATAATCTTCTCTCTCAGATGCATCATAAATCACATCAGTCAGTGTAAAACTCCACCAAACACACCCGGCGGCCATGTGCGGGCCCTTTCACGGCCGCCTGCGGGTCCCGGACCTCATGTTGGGAAACATACTAACACACACTCACGCAGTTGACGCCGCTCCATTCATTCCCGTCTCATCGGAGTGAGAGGCAGACGGAGCTCTAGCGGTCAAACTATCCTCCGTCCTCACACACTGCTGATCCGGCTTCGGTTTTTTTTTTTTTTTTCTCCTTTTCGCATCGTGTGTGTGCGTGTGTGTGTGTGGTTTTTTTTCTCCCCTGCGTGTGTGTGTTTGCGTGAGCATGCAAAGCAACGACCGTCACCAAAACAAGGATTTAAGGAGAACATGGCAACATATGTTTTACAAATGCACTTTATATTTATTCATCTTTAGTCTGGAACTGAAGAGGAGCGCAACGGGTGAGAAAAAAACACAACTCTTTTAATTTCATTCACAGAAAAGTGAAAAAAAAAACAGCAACAACAACAAAAAAAATCAATCGGACTTTTGGGATCTTTTGCGCATGATTCTGTCTTTGCCTCCGGTTTAGAAAACGCGCATATCGGGAGGTATTTTACGCGTACTGTGGATTTGGTGCTTTGGTATGCCACGAACCAAAAGTCCGAGCCGTGAGTGGAACCAGATGTGGAGAAAAAGTAGGGAGGAGGAGGAGGAGGAGGAAGGACGGGGCTGCAGGATCTGACTCTTCTATTGTGATTTCTTTAAATCCACTAAGTTTATCTATTTAAAGCAATGGTGCGTTTAGGGATTTCTTTGTTCTATTTCTGTGCCGGATGGTTGTTTTTAGGCTGCGTTGTAAAAGTGACGTGTTGTGACGCTTCATTTGACACCCTGGAGGCAGATGTGACCTTTACATCCTGTTACAGGCTGCAATTAACACATTCAGTCCGGTCCTCAAACAGCCTCCACACCATTACACTACATGTCATTGCCCACCGTGGAGTCCTTGAACATCCAACTTAATGCAGCTTTTGTCTCTGCAGAAAAAGAAAAAAAAAAAAAAACTTCATTCACTTTGTTTTCTGTGGGGGTTTTTTTTCCGCTCCTGAATGAGATGATGAAGTAGGTTGCAACACGGGTGAAGTAATGTGATGTGTTTTTGGCCCAGAAAGAGAATAATGTCTCAGTTTTCAAGTGTTTTCAAAGCTGTGAGTCCCTGAACACACCACCAACTCAAAGACTGATTCATTCACTGCACATTTATCATTTAATCAGACTAATATCACAATAATGTTAGGTTTTTCGTAGGCGAGGTTCAGTCAGTTGTTTTATTTTCATGTCATACACAAAATAGCATGGGTTTACAAGACACCAAATGTACAGTTGTAGTGGTAAAACTTCTCATTTCTTTACAAAAATCAGTATGACTTAAAATATTATATGCTCTCTCACAAGACAGAGTAAAACCTACAACAAAAATGAAATATTTTTCACTGCTGTCAAACAGATCAACTCTATTAACAGGTCTTTTTCTGTCAGAAAATAATGAAAATGTCTGAATTCTGAAATTTGAAGATTATTTCTCTGAAGACTTTTCTTGCTAAACAAAAATTCAACCTACAGCTTCTTTATTTCTTATAATATATAAACTGTGAATGTGTTTCTTCAGTCATATATGACAGTTTTAGTAAAGTGTATTTTTTTTTATCCTGCTTTGGCTTCAGTTCTAGTTGCCATAAAAAATGAATTACTGTCTTAAAATATTCAATGTAATTTGTCAAGATAGAATAAAATCTGCATTAAAAGTGAAAGTTTTTCATCATTGGCAACCAGGGCTGAACAAATTAATTGGGGTTTTCTTACTGAAAATAATGAAAAATGCCTAAATTGTGAAACTGACTGTTTTATTGTAATATATAATAGTAGTTGTAGTATAGAAAGTGCAGTTTTGGATCATGTTTTGTCTTCAGTTCATTTATCAATTAAAACTATGAATCATCCATAAAACTGAATAAAAATATAGATTTAACCATTTTTACCATTATCACCCAGTTTTTACTGTCAACCTTAAAGCAGTCGACATAGTCAGAGGAAGTTTAACTTTATGCCCTCGAGGTCAAAACAGTAAAACTTTGAAATTGAACATTATTTTCATTTCCACATTGCCCGTCTCTGTTCCTGAATGCAACTAAGAACACAGGCATCTGTCATGGTTTACATGATACCTTCTGTAGACTTCTAGTTGTTCCTTATGAGACAATACATTCACAATTGTTGCTTATCTCATACATAAACAGACCCTTTTTAAACTAAACATGGACATATTTTTCTCCTGAACATCACAAAGTGGCCTGTTCCGGAGGATGTGTTAGAAATAGTGGAAATAAAATCAGCATTTCAACTCTTTAGTCCAGTTATTTCACAGCTCCAGAACAAAAAATATAGGTGTTGTGTCTCCTCAGGATCCAAATTCACAAAGTGACATCATGATTTACGTCTTTTACGTCATTATCATACGTCATTTTTGCCCTTTGTGCCACTTTCACAGCTGATGCCTGTCCTCTATAGTTCTATATAGACAACACTGTTAATTCACATAAAATAACCTACAATTGCTTTATATTCTACTGTGATGCGTTTGTGATCCCAGAAAAAAGTCGGGAAAAGGCAGCATTAGCCCATTTCCAACCATAAGAAGTTCCCCTGCTCAGTATCTTTTCAGTAAATGTCTTATAATTTTCCCTAAAGTCGGAACCTGTGATACTCGCGTCATCCACAGTGTTGATCCAACTCTTTGTGTTTAATCTTGACGTTCGATATGAAACACAGAGATTATGTGGTTTTACCCTGCGTTTCGTACGAACACACCGCCAGACACGCATCCTAAATAATCTGCGGCTCTTTTTGCAGGGGCTTAGTTTTCTTCATTTTGAAATGATTCGCATCCATCTGCCGTCAAACCCCCCCCAACCCCGCGCGCTTCCGAAGTTTACGATCCCGTTTCAATCACTTTCAGGCCAAATAAAAAGGATTTCAGGGGGAAGTAATCATTGTTGATTTGTTATATTGAATGTTGTCTCTGGATTTGTCACGCGAGACAGGAAATAGCTTTGATTTGCTATTTGATTGTTCTTACTCTGATGTATTTGTTCGTCAGTGTTTATAGAGACGTTCAGACTAACACCATGCAGTGTTTTTTGTTCTTATGGTGCTCTCTGGTGACTTTTTTTTTGCCAGTAGCTTAAGACGAGAGCTGTTGGAGGGGATTTCAACTCTTGGTGAACTCACAAAATACCCATTGAATTTAATTTTCAGACCTAAAATTGAGCACTACAGACAGAAACTCTCACTTCAGTTTGCCTGCTCTGCAATAAATCCCTATTCCCCTTATACAGGTCATAAGTGTAGGAGTGATGGAAAGTTTTGGTCGCGCTTATTCTTACTCTGGTTTCTAAATTTGATACACTTCCCCAGAGTTTGGACTCAGCTCCAAGTGTGGCTGCGAAATGCAAATATTCCCTCCTCTCTGATCCACCCCCACCCCCCCCCTCCATGTGCTTTTCGGTTGGATTAAAACCCATCAACAGCTTCCATTGCCTCAAAGTCCAGACCGCCATAAAACACGAAAGAAACAAACACAGCAGGCTGGAATTTCCTGTCTGTTTGTTGGTTACCATTTTGTCCCACTGACCAGCTAAAGGTCTGTTTTGTTAATCCCAGACATCTGTCAAAATAAGAAGAGGTTCAGGGAGAAGCCAGTGCAGATTCTTTTACATTAGATGAGAGTAGGTCGGTTGAGGTTGTGATATCTACAGCCAGAGCTTGGTGTTGATTAGCCGGTAGTGTTTGGAGTAATGCACTGCAGTTACAGATTACTTTTTGCTGTAAGGCAGTAGTGTAAGGCATTACTAATCAATTTTCAGTAATATTTTACTCGGTACATGTTCTATAGCGCTTGCGTAGGACACACTTTTTACCCATAATTCAATTGCTCAAATGAAAACAAAAAAACTGCAAGACTGTGAGACCTTAAGGTATCAAAAATTGGAAAAGGAAAATTCTATTTCCTGTTGGTGAAGACGGCAGAGGACAGTCCATTGGCCTAGGTTGACCAGATCCTGACTCACTAGATGAGGGACATACTTCATGTATTTTATTTAAATGAAAGTTTGCTCACATAAGAAAACACAGTGGCAGGAAGCATTCATGCCGACTGTTAATAACAATGTGGGACAGCATTTCAATTCGCGGTTCGTGTAAAAAAATTATAAAAATGCGGGACCGTCCCGCACAAAGAGGGACATCTGGTCACCCTACATTGGCCACATGGACACATGGTCATTACTAACCCTAGCCCTGCTTTACAGAGGCTAGTTAGCATGATCCCTGTGATCAGCAATGACAAGGTAAGCAGTAGGAATAGGTTAGGAATTTGTTTTAAATAGCAGTAACAAGTGATCTGTACTGTATTACAGTTTGGAAGTAACTTGCACAACACTGGCCAGTACACATTCCTGGGTATTGTCTGCGAACCAGGTCCAACAGATGACTGGACCGATGAGGTGACGGTTCTGGGAATATCTGCCTCTCTTGCTGGTTGTTCTTGGCCTCTCCCTCTCTTCTGCAGGAAACTGTCTTCGGTGTTGAAAAACGGGGTGACAGGGCAGAGAAGAGGATGAGATCACAGCAGGAGAGCTGTTGTGGCTTAGCTTTCACAGGGCTCAATGGCTTAAAGTTAATCTGGAATTCTGCACTCTCTCCGATTGCCCCCGAGTTTTCTCACATCAAACACTCCGTCGTGTCCCCTCCAGTCTGGAATTAAAAGTTCTATTTGAATTTGCTTCCGTGCTGCCTGGAGACTTCAGGTTGTTGAGGGCTTCAAAAGCTTTAGCAATCCGTGTCTTATATTGTCAACATATTAATGCTCAGATTATTTTATTATTTTCACACACTGTAATTGTGTAATGCAGATTTTTACTGGTCTAGGGTTATGTATAATATTCCCACAGATGCTGTTGGAGTCAACACTGTATAATACAAAAAAAGACTTCACAAAAATGTATGTAGTATTGATATTCCAAAAACTCAAGAGCAAGGGGAAGTCATGCACCAAAACCACCAACAAATCAACCACGGCTTCTAGAACCAGTAGAGTTGATAAAAATGGGGAGCTGACTGTTTTTAGAAGGTGGTCATAACTTGAGTAAAAGTGAACTTGCTGTGTTTGTTAGGTGGCAGCGATGATAGTTGGTTATTCATAGTTACCTCATATATTTGTTTTAAAGGGCTTTACATCATGACTGTATGACTTCATGACATTGACAGTACTTGATCTGTGCGCTTAGAGGCCTGTAGATCGAAAACGAAACGTTTTAAGATCAAAAAGTGAATAGTCTTTGAAAGAAAAGACTTCCAACAATTTGATGTAGAAATTGTTTCTTAAATCCCAGAAATGTGAGTTTGTTTGTAGAGTTTGTAACATGGCTCCTTAGGGTTAGAGGCCACTTGGCTTTTAATATATAGACTAGCATGTATTAGCATGTACTTCTATAACTGAGTCCTACATTAAGATTAAAGCATATCAGCACTTTACTGGTTGGGACTAACATTTTGCATAGCAGCGTAATTTGTTTTGTATAATTGTGTGTAATTTTATAATTATAGTAATTGCATCATGTTTTATATCAGGCATAACGCTCTAATTTTTCAAAATGTAAATCGCTGTAGAGGCCAAATGAGCAAAACTCCACACAATCAGGTCAGTCTTTACTGAAGTAGAGGTGAATTTTATATATATATATATATATACATATATATATGAAAATTAAAGAAATTTAAAGAAATATACAAATACATAGTAAGTATGCAAAACTTTTGCTGTGTGTAATTCTAATTATGTGGTTATAAAGTGGAGATAAACAGTCTGACGGCCACAGGCAGGGATGATTTCCTGTGTCACATCATTTAATAACAAAAAACATGCACAAAAGGTTAGAAGTATATCAGAAATTAACACAAATATAAGATCCGAATTACAGATATAATTTCCCAACAATTTCTGAAGTAAAAGAAGGAGGGTTTGGTGTAAAATATGCTTGTGATTTTCCACTGGCCTTTGTTTAACTTTTCATCCAGCTGTGGATTATGTTGCATTAATTACACTGACTGGAAACAACCTCATGGAAAAAATCAAGCCAACTGTGATGTTTCTGTTAAAAACTCTAGTTATTGGTGCCGGTCCTCAGGTCCTTTCTGAGATGTCTTCCGTGTTTCATGGACGATATCAGTCAGTAAACAAGCCCAACAGCTGGGTGTTACTGTAAGACGGATAGCTTTATATAAAAAAAGATCAGGGTAGTAATTATATACATGACTACGCTCTACAGAGTGTTTTCTAACTGTGCCGAGTCGCTCTGTAGCTGCGTCTGCTACCGACCCAACTGAGCTAACACCACTTCTGAGAAACTCAACCGCAGAGGCTGAGTGCTAGAAGAGGGGCGTGTCCATCGTCTCCTCCAGATTACAGGGAGTTTTATGGAGCTTTTGATGGGACTCCATTGTCTCCGCGTCCATAAAAGCGGTGCAGGAGGTTTTGGAGTGCCCCTGGCTGGGAAGTAGGAAACGAGAGGTTTTGCTGCAGACTGAGCCGACTCAAGCACCCGCGATACTAGAGCTGTGTTTTCTCAACCAAATGCCCGGTGATCTTTCCCACCTACCCCACTTCCTGGCCTCTCACAGGAGCCCGCCGAGTAGGAATGCTGAGCGTTTCACTCCTCTCCTCTGATTTTCAGGTCTGAGAGGAGGGATTTGTGTTTATTTTGGGGTAGTTCTTTTAATATTCTTAACAGAGCTCCAATTTAGACTCACTCCCACACTCCTGACATGTATTTTCTTTGTCTTTTTCTACCACCCTCACACACTCTCTCACAACCACACGCAAGTTATTCACAGTGCTGGGCTGTGAAAGTACTCGCTTCTACGTTACCAAGCCATTTACAAAAAAAAAGAAAAACCAGAAAACCACATCTTTTTTTTTTGTTGCTGTTGGGTTTTATTCCCGAAATTTTAGTCACTAATGTTGGCATTGATCCACCCATCTGAATCTATGAAAGATTTTAAGAACAACTCATATATTTCCTGTATTTTGGATAATTATGAATTGCTTAAGACGCCAGGGATCTGTGGGTTACCACTTTACAGACAGGTATAGCTCCTTAGAGAATCATTCTGAATAAAGGTGACACTGTGCAGACTTTGCATAAATGAGTAATAGTGATAAAACAGTAATGCAATTCACATTTGTTAACTGGAAAAGTAGTCACTTATTTACCCAAAAGTACTAATACTATGATGAAAATGCTTCACTCCGAGTAATTAACACCTCAAGTACAACCTCATTCCTAAAACACCTTAAAACAGAATGCAGTGGTTGGCAAACCTCATAGACCCTGTGAAACTGAGGAAATGTATCATGATTATTTGAGGGCAGCAACACATTCCCAAAAAAGTTTGGACTGATACATATTTGCTACTGTGTAACATCTCTACTTCTTGCTGAAATATGCAAGGTCTCCCCTGAAAAAGATGTAATCCTGATGGGAGTATGTGTTCTTAATTCTTCATGTAGCTTTCAGCATTGATTGTGTCCATTTCATAGTCACTAATGCGTCCCCATACCATCACAGATACAGGCTTTAGGACTGATAACAGAAAGGATGGTTCCTCTCCTCTTGACTCTGGAGGATGTGGCGTCCGTGGTTTTCAGAAATAATGTCAAATTTAGATTCTTCTGACCACAGAACAGTTTTCCCACTTGGCCTCAGCCCATTTTAAATGGTGACGTTGTTTCTGGATCGTGTTGACTCTTCTTTGCATAATGGAACTTTAACCCTTAAGCCTTCCATGGATATTTTTATATGTTTTTCTCAACATTTGAAACATTTTTTTAATTACTTTTAGTTTTTTTATTTGTTGCTCATTTTTGGCTCTATTTTGACAATAACTTTTCTCTAAAAAGTTTTGAAATCCAATGTCTTTTACTCTTGCATGTCTTTTATACTCTATTGATGCATTTTGCACCCTCTGGATGTCTCTGTGGCAAAATTTAACATACACACAAAAAACTGTCAGTCATATATAATTTATAAAAAAAAAAAAAGCTAAAGAAAATACTGATATTATATCAGCTATTTCGTGCATGTGTATTGTTGCCACAAAGGTGTCTGTAGTAAATTTGGGGCGGGCACAGGCGTTCACCTTCATTTGTCGCTCCATAGATGATGATTCCTGCAAGTGTTCCATGACACAGTCTTGTCCTGTTTTAATGCAGTGCCTCCTGAGGGCCTGAAGATCAGTGTTGATTTTCAGTCTCGTCCCCAACTTTTAGTCATGTTGCTGCAATCAAATTTCGCTGCTTAAATATTTGATATGTTTTATATGGTCTGCTGCGAATAAAATATGGATTTACGAGATTTGCAAATTATTGCATTCAGCACCCCAGCTTTTTCTGGAATTGTGATCGTAAAAGGATGAGCATACATTATCAACATAATGAGTGGTATTTCAATAACATTGTATAAAAAAATTCTAAAAAATCTAAAATTGCTTTATAATGTTTCTGATTGATTTCACTGAGGCGTTTATATGTTTGTCACATTTGACTACTGTAGATGTTTAATATTGAACTACTTTCTGCACTGCTGATAGTCTAATCTACAGTGATGCATCGTATTCTATAAGATGTGAAAAATAAAAAGTAGCTTTTGATGATCGCAGAAAACCAGGCCTGTTTTCAGCTTTTGTGACATTTTCCTTTGAATCCAAGCTTTTTCTTTTTTTTAAGAGTTTATTTAGTTTAAGGAGGAGAATTTCCTTTGCTCCCCATTTTATCACAAACATTCAGAATTGTCACAATGTGTATGTTGTTCACTGATACGTAAGGCAATGAAACTAATATAAAACTTAAGTAAAGCAGACAACTGTAGCTGATTAAAAAGTAGAGTATTTGCTTCTGAGATGTTCATAGAAGGATAAAGTGGCATTAGATGGAAATACACAAGTAAAGTATAGTTTCCTCAAATCATTATATACGTACAGTACTGGAGTACGAGTTTTTTTTGGGTTTTTTTGCCACATTCCACCAGTGGTGATTTAAGTCTAATGTAACAGAATCCTCACACTGATCCCTTTTTAATTTCTCCTGCAAAAACCACCAACTGTTGCAAGAGAAACAGACACCGCAAACCGTAGAGGCAGTTCCAGGTCAGACTGGTAGAATGGGGTGAATTCCTGAGACCCGGTGCATGATGGGGAAAAAATACTCCAACAGAGATTAGCAACCATGCATTTAAGGGCAAACATGTGCGACCACTTTTTACAGTTTAATGACATTTGTGCAATTATTTCCTGCTGAGATGCCTGTAATGTTACATGTACACAGGATTTGGGGTTATTACATGATTATCAGAGGATTAATGTCACAGGTCTGGAGTGGATTAGACGGGGACACTGTGAATTAGCTCCCACACAGATATGCATCCTGTTAATGGAGGTATCGATCCAGGATCACATTAGTCCTGTTTTCATCAGGCGAATTGATTGATGCTGTTGTTTGCCTCTCTCTGCACAGCGCCGCCGGACTCTGACACGTTTGCGTTCTTCCATGAGGGGGGTCAGGGGTGCCTGGGGGTGCGGGATCACTCCCTTATCCTGTCGCCCTCCTGTGAGGACGCCAACCAGCGCTGGAAGTGGGTGACCCGGGGCCGGCTGTTCAACCTGGGCGCCTCGCTGTGTCTGGGCGTCACCACTGGAAACTACAGCTCCAGATGGGACCGGTCTCCTCTGGGCGCCTACACGTGTGACCGCGAGCCTCCCAGAGTCCGCTGGACCTGGAGCTGTGGACAGGTGTTGGACAACCTCAACAACTACCTTCCGTCGCCGTCGCTCTGGAATGCCTCCTCCACCTCAACCTCCAACCCCGCCAAGCTCAAGTGGAGGCTGCATGGTGTGGATCAGGACCTGTGCTCCAAAACGTACCGAGGTGAGGGCGCTTTTTGACCTTTTGTATCAGTTTTTCTTAAGTTTTAATTAATTTACAACCAAGAATGCAAGTTAAGTCATAGGTTAAGTGTTTTTTTATTTAGCTAAATTGTGAAATTATCATTACAGATTATATGTCATTCAGCAAGGTACAAGACCTATTGTAAAAGTCCACACCTTGCTATTTTATAAATATTTTCATGTATATATTAGTTGTTGCTGTTTCTACTGAGCGCCACTTGATATATCTTTCTTTATTTTATATTTCTCACTTTAATCCTTACTTTTTATAGTACTATCCCTATGCTGCTTAACACTACAAATGTCTCTGTTGTGGGACTAACAAAGTCTTATCTTATCTTATCTTATCTTATCTTATTTATACAGGTCATTCTATTGAGTCATGCAGTCTTATTTCTTCACCTTCCTAAAATAATTCCTAAGTTTTTTTTTGTTTGTTTGTTTTTTTGAGGAAACACAGAAACTTAACCAGAAATTGATGATTTAGGTAAAAAAAATAAAAATGTGCCAAAAAATTACAAAGGCAATTACTGTATTTTATGAAGGTGATGATCTGATCTTATTTCAGTATTGGTGTAATTTGTTTCCAAATTTGTTTCCATTATATTAATGGAATTGCTGATATTTAGACAAAATAATAGCTAAAAAAATGTACAATTGTATTGTAAAAATGTAAGAATTACCTACATTTTGTGCTCAGTTGGATGTTCAGTTTCAGATGTACTGGTTAGTTACTTATATCACATTTATTTAATGATTAATTTGCTAATTTAGGTGTTTATTACTGCAGCTCAACTGAACAGTGAATGTTTTTCTAATATACTAATTAAAACCGCAGGAGTTAAGATCATGTAGATGAACCTGCTGTGGTTTCATGTTGTCATAGAAAAGTGAAGCCACTTTTTCAAGCTTCCGTGTAGACGAGTCAAGGCACATCCAGGTGGAATCGGACCGAATCTGATCAGAGATTGATAATTACAGCCGTCAGTCACGTATTTTTTTTAACCCCTGTCTGTAAATAGACAAAATCTGGGCATTAAGGAGTTGTTTTTCTGAACAAACAGGCAAAGAGTAGATGCAGAGGTCGCCTGTCATCTCAGAACACTTAAATAATAAGATGCTGGAAGGGGATTATGGGATATTTCCACAGTGACACAAAAAAACTGTCGTTCCCTATATGTTTGATTTTTATGGCAGCACCAATATCTGCTTTTAAGCTTTTAGAAGCAATCAGTATTGACCTTTAAAACCCACACAGTGTTTAATTTACTGTCTTTTTGCTATTTGTCATCAAGGAAAATGCAGAGATCACTTGAAATGTGTGTTTTTCAACTCAAACACACTTTAACTTATATTTTAAAAGTTTCATAAACAGCAAAACACAGTTCACCTGTTCAATATTACTGAATCCACAACGTCTCCAGACACACACTGGCTCTCCATGTTGAATCCTTTTCTAACATTAATTGTACATTTCTACCATTTAAGATGCTGTATTGTCTTAGGACAACCATAAACAAAAGATTAAAGGTCTAGAGAGTCAAAGTCAATAAAGACAGTGTCAGAAAATGACCTATCTTTGACTTTACTAAAAACAGAATAAGTCAAAACAAGAAATACTAAAGTTAATCTCGAAAAAGAACATGTGTTATGTGTAATCAACCAGAGAAATTGCAAGATAGATTTAATTTCCATCCAAAAAAAACAAGGTTTATGTGTGAAATAAAGTTAAAAGGACAAAAAATAAACAGACTTTCTCATCTAGTTTTGTATTCTTGTTTTTTTTAACACCATATGTTGTTATTTTAGCCAAGTCGCAGCAGAGTTTCTTCATAGCAGAGGTCTAAAGTAGATATTTATTTAGAAGTGATCTCAGTTTTGAAGTGAATAATCCTTAGGTGATGTAAATGAGGTCATAGATGTTGCGTCCCTTCATGAATCATGGATGCAGGTTCACCTGTGGTCCTGAGCCTCCTGTTCTGTCCTCTCCATGTGTTGTGCTGCCTCAGTGTGGCAGATGGGTTTACTGTTGTGGATGCCACAGCTGCATTTGATCAAACAGATGGAGCGAATCTCTGCCGGTCGGGACCCTCTGTGGCCCCGTGCCGCTCGGAACGCCAAGGAAAACAGCGCCCGTGTTAGTAAACACACAGAATTGTTGTTGCCCTCAAGTGTATTTATATTTACATATAGTTTTCGGTCCAGATTAAATCTTGC
>JAPQRQ010000027.1:15231370-15248850 GCA_037367365.1 Apogon talboti
CAGTCGGAGCCAGGATTCGAACCGCCAACCCTTCGGTCATTGGACGACCCGCTCTACCAACTGAGCCACAGCCGCCCTAAAATGTAGATGTTTATAGCATAATACAATGTACATCATTGTGATAAAAAGTGAAAAAAAATAATCACGAGTATATGTATTCCTGTAGATATCTATTTTACCCTAGCGATAAAGTGCTGTGCTGAAAAAAATTTGAAAATGACCCTTAAAAATGCTTGAATTTGACCTTGAAAAATGTGTATGAACCCTAAAATATTTGCTGATTTGTTATTTCATGCCACACTCATCTCACTCATGTCCCCTGTCCCTGTTCCTTGCAGTGAACGACTCAGTGGTTGTGACTTTGGGGAACTCGACCAGTGGTGATGTGGAGGAGTGGCTCAGCTGTGTGGACCAGGAGGAGATGCTGAATCTGGGCTTCACTATCGGCTCCTTCTTGCTCAGTGCCACCACTCTGCCCCTCGGTATCCTGATGGATAAGTTTGGGCCTCGACCCATTCGCCTCATGGGCAGGTAATGGATCAAACCTCAGACTGGTAATGAATGAGTGTGTCTGTGGGATTCATGGTATGTGAATATGTGTATCTGTTAGTGTGTTGGGTTTTTCTCGTTTATTTTGAGCAAATACCAGAGCTGCTTCTCAGTCACATGGAGATTGGGTGTCACAAATTTGATCTCCATAACTGCAAATGATAGTGAGACTGACAGTAAAAAAACCACACAAACCTGTATCCTTTACTACTGTGGTTATAGTAGCCAGCACTGACAGATGACATTCCATCAGTGGGAGGAGTAAAGATTGGCTTTTGTGTTTTCCCTCTGACTCAATGAATGTAGGTGTGGTACTAGCGTGTATAGTACAAAAAAAGTAGGCAAATTCCTCTCTGGGTGTGAAAGTATGCCAACACAACTGTATTCTACTTTCTCCACGTGCCAATGAACTCAGTTAATCAAATGCTACAACTGCACAGGAGCATTTTATGGTCCTATTATTTATTTAAGCAGCTATCAAAGCCAGTCAGCAATTATGGCTGATAAAAAGTGTAGATTGATAAGGCGATGACAGCTTTGCCTGCAGACTTTTGTGCTGTAAACTGTAAAACTTTGTCGGCATTTGGATCTGCTGCTCTTCTCTTATTGAAAGTTTTCATGACACTTTTACTCACATATTGTCAAAGTTAGATGTCTGTGCAGGGGCTGTGAGTCACTACGGGTTATCTTGTGATGTTCCAGACTTCAGCCCCAGGGAGTTTCTGTCTTGATACTTCATTAATACAAACTCAATCTGTTTTTTGTTCCAGCTCATGTTTTGGCCTGTCCTGTGCTATGATGGCACTGTCCGCCTATGACCCTGCAAGTAAGTACGAACATGTCACGTCATGAAATATCAATACATTTCATCATTGGTACTAAAGATTTAACACTTCTGCGTCCTGAGCACAGAGATCTTAGAAATGGCTTTAGTTTACATTCACTAACTGCATGATGGGACATTTTTGATACTTCAAATTTTGCCCTAAAAGACAAATTTATTTATATAGCACATTTCATATACAGTGTCAGTTCGGTGTTTATACAGGGTGACACAAAAAAACGGGAACTTTTTAACAATCCAATAAAACCAAGAGTGATGGAAGAAAACTATTTTATTCATAGTAACTGAAACCTTAAAACATGCCATTTAAGAAACAATGATTGAATTTTCATTTTTTTTAAATTACTTTCTGTACATGGCGTCCTCCTGTACGAATGCATTCTTGAAATCTGCTGTTGAGATTCCTCATTGACCGTTATGGCTAACGCACGCTGTTGCCCGTTCCACTGATCCATGGTTACTAAAATGGGGGTGTGTTTACTTGCTCAAGGTCACTGTCTCGTAGTGCTGCCACTTGCTCATGTCTGCCAATACGCACTTCAAAAATTCCCGTTTTTTTGGCCATCTACAGGAAGTAATTTTTAAAAAATGAAAATTCAATCATTTTCTTAAATGGCATGTTTTAAGGTTTCAATTACTATGAATAAAATATTTTTCTTCCGTCACTCTTGGTTTTATTGGATTGTTAAAAAGTTCCCATTTTTTTTTGTGTCACCATGTATTTACCTTGATTGAAATTTAGCAAAGACATTGGCTACAAGATAATATTATCTGGAGTGAGTGAGAGAGAGAGAGAGAGAGAGAGATTCAGTCTTGCTACTTTATTACACACTTTCATAATTGCATATTTCTATTCTGATGTTTCTAATCCAGAGAGAAATTCCTACACAGATCATTGAACATGTTAACACTGACACCAAGACAGAACTATAGAACATTTTCAAGCAGAAAAAAAAATCAATATTTAAAGTCCTGAGCTCCATCAAGAAAACAATCTCGTCTTTTCCTCAATAAAGTCAGTTTTGGGGTCAAAGGTCAGTTTGTCATCCAGGACTGTTACTTCATTCCACTCTTGTAACACTTGCGGCAAGAGGCACGAATTTCTCCCTAAAATCAAGAAATCCTCTCTTTGGTCTCTGATACATTCAACTGTAAAGCCCAGTCTAGACTAAAGATTTGCGATGAGAATGTTCTGGTCTGCAAAGTTCAGAAACCTCAACAGAGTAACAGTTCTTAGTAGATTCAGTACTTCTGTTCTAAACTGCTGGGTTTTTTTTTTTTTTGCAGCTGGATGTAATCTGTAGCGTCTTTAAATATAAGTGAGGACAGTGATAATGATAGTGGGTTATTTATTACAGCTTCACTCATGGTGTTTATTGAAATGGCAAAGCATTCCTGGAGCAGTTCTATTGCTTAGAGGAGTCTGTGTCACCTCTAATAAGAGAGAAAACAGAGACTATGGAGACAGGATTCACCAGGGAAACGGCTGATAGTGATGCTGTGCTTCGTGTTGCATTGTCAGGCCTATCTCCAAACTTTATTAGCATTGTGTCAGTGCAGTAGGTATATCTGGCATCCTTCACTTCTGTTCTGGAAATGGAATCTGGAGGTTTTGAGCAGGACTGGGAGCAGAATGCCACTACAATGGATTTGCAGAATACTGCCATGGCTCTAGTAACACGGCCAGAGCGTGTTGTGGCAGTAAAATTATTAAATGCCGACATAATAAGATGACATTTTCAGAGTGTACTTGCAGCTCCAAGGATGTTGCTCTTTCACACAGCAAAGACGAGCTTCAAGGTGATAGCGCGCAGATAGCGGAAGAATTGAGAGCGACATAACTGCTACCCTTTTTCCAGCTGAGTACGTTAAGGAAGTCAGAACAGGTGAACTACAGTCCATAAATACTGAGAAAAACATATGTCCCAAACCCAAAGTCCACCCTCACAAACCCACAGACGTGGAGGCTCGTACCAAGGTAAAACTGTCAGGTGACCTTTCATGACCGATTTCTCTGTTTGCACCTTCTGCAGACCTCACAGAATTACCCACGATCCACCGGGTTATGACCGTTACGAGTGAATGAGGATCATCGACAGCTGACATGAACATTTTTAACATGATAATATAACAACAGGGGGGGTATTTCCCAATATTTTAGTCCACATAATGAAAAGTAATTGTTTTTGTACCCATGTTACATCATTACCATCTCATTTTTTCAGGAATAATTAGTAAGTGTAAGAAATTAGGATAGGAGCGTGGACACAGGATGGATCTCAACCACTATGAATGAATATGTAACTTATCAATAAGGGTCCTAAATGTCATGGTGAGTACTGTCATTGGTATATACAGATAATGTCAAGGTGATGTTAACATGACGCTTTGTTTTTGTTGACAGGAGTCCGCATGTGAAAGCAAAGTAAAAAATTATTGTATGTGAAGAAATTTGCATTTATTTCCTGCTGCCTACATCTACAGCTAATAACAGCCTGTAGATGTATTTATATGTAGAAAAGAGGCCATATTCCTTGTCATTTCCTTTTGCTCCCGCCTTAGTGCCTCATTGCCTTTCTTCTGCTCCTCTACGCTGTACAATACAGTTAGAACATGCAAATGTCAATAAACAAATGGCTCCCAGGACAACACAGACGGATTCTTACTCGCTGCTCTTAAGTCTCATACTGTTCAGTAAAGGTAAAAAGGGAAAAATGTTTTAAAATTAATGAAAGAGAATTGACACAACCCCCCCTCAGGTCTTTTTACAAATGCACACCACAAAGGCACAATTAGTAACGCGCACACAAACGCGGAGGTAGGCGTGCAGAAGGCAGACGCAGATACCGCACATGCCCACACAGCCCCAAATTGTGGACTCTGATTTGGCTCCTTACACATTCAAGGGCCATTTCTATGTAAATTCTCAGCTCTTCTGCATCCCTTGACATTGTCATTCACTGCTCCGGCAACACTAGCCACAGGACAAATTTTAAAGCAGCCGCTGAGACTTTGATTCCGCTGAATACAAATGATGACACGGCTCGACAAAGAGGCCTTTCACATGGACTACACCGACACGCCAGGCCGTTGGCCGGGAGGCACGTGGTGGTCAGATTAGATACACTCCAACATCCCAAACCACCGACTGATCTTAGGTTTTCCGACTGCTGGAAACAAGCTTTTTAACCTTTACATAACCGTTCATTTTCTGTGCCTCCACAGTATGTCTATATGCAGTTTAGAACCACATATGGATTTAAAATAAATAAATATCGCAACTGATGTTAAGAAATCTGGAATAATTCTTAATCTTTCAGAGCGCAGGGAGAGTGTATCTAATAGGTTTTGGAGGAGTAAAAACATGAACTGTTATATAATATCATTCTATATTTAAAAGAGCGTTAAACTTTCTATGGCAGGTGGACTTCATTTATACCATTAACAACCATCAAAAAGCAGTTTAACAGATATTTACTAATGGCACAAACACCTTTTACATGTTAAATTACTTGGATATGTTCATTTCACTTTTAATTTTAGGAAAGTCATCAAATTTCAGTCTTAAGAAGTGTCAAACTCAGCCGAGGATCTATTTAGAATGTATAAATATCCTATCTGACATTAATGAATAGGTGATTAAGCCTTAAAGTGTAAGAGAGTAGGGTTTTTAAAGAAAAGTTTACCCAGGTTGTTTATGGCGGGAAAACATCTGTTATTTAATATCATTACTGTTACATTTTACCAAAGATATGAAAACATGACAGCTATGAAGATTTTTTTTTTTTTTTGTAGTTGAAATGGAAAATAGTAGCATTTCTAACATTTACAAGCATCCAAAATGTGGTTGAACAAATTCTAAATCAGCCTTAATGTACAGAAATATTTAGCAGCAGTACAAAAATATATTAACACACTACACTACATCTTAAAATGTTAACGCAATTTATAGATTTTTGGTAAAGTTGTAAAATTTTAGGCTAAAAATGTGATTTAGAGTGTTTTTATTAATGTCACATTTGATCTCAACAGTGTGTCTTTTCTGTGAATATTTAAAAATATTTTCAGATATTGTAGAGACTGATAACTTAGTAATTGACACATTGATCAATTGACTGTAGTCCAACCTAACTATTTGATTTATATATTTGTAATAAACGCTAAAGAATAACAATTAAAAGGGGGGGGCATACATAAACTTAGTGCACTTTATCACTTGTCTCTAAGTTTTTAAGAGGATAAGAAATGAAAAGTAGGAGGAGACGAGACATCGATGCCTGTTGGACACAGCAGTGGAGGTTCAGCGAGGGGTGATTTACAGTATATTCACAGAGATGCTGGGTCTGTGTGACTTATAGCTCCTCTAAAGCTTTTTAATGTCGTTGGAAAGCCTCACGTCTTCTACCTTGATGTGCAGCGTGCTGGCTCTGGCTCTCTGGGAGATGATGGACAGTCGGTCTATGAACTACAGGCAGCCAGCTCTGTTCCGTCTCAGCTTCTCAGTTTTGTTATTCGTCTCTTTGGGCTCTCCAGTATCTACAGCTTAGCCTTTCACTGTGACCCGGCTGACTTCATCTCTCTGTAGCTGATTCCGTCTGCGTTTCCAAGAGGTTTAAGGTGTTGATCTGGGCCTGCTGTGTAACAGCACATGTAAAACACTGCCTATTCAGTCTGTCTACTACACTAGTATGATCCACAGCATCTCCTCACGCTTCAGAGATCTTCTTAAGTACCTGGATGACTCTGTAATAGTCTGTCTTTTCCACAGTGAACAGAATCAAGGCCTTGGTTGGTCTTATGATGATTTTATGTATATTGAACTTTGTATTGACTGTATTTTTTCTATTTTAATTTAGTTTATTTGTGTTTATTTTGCTCTGCGTCTTCCTTTAAATTGTGTAAAACACACAGAGCTGCCTTTGTTTATGAAATTTTCTCTATAAAAAAACTGTACAACACATTTTATTATGGTTAATTATGATGCATACTATCCATATATAAGTGAAGGTGTACTCACAGTATGTGATGAATCATTGCTTTATATGTAATATATATGGCAACATCACTCTAGCTATAGCATCATACACATTAGGTCACATATTGTGTCAGGTATTACATTTCTCTATAGGACTGTATGAGTTTTGGTCTATTATGGGTCGATTTAGAAAAATAAAGGCGAAAATGTTTGACCCAACAACCCTAACATTCTCCCTAATTAAAATTAAATGCCAGCTTCCTTCGACCTTGACCTATGGGGCTACATTAACGGAGCCGTGCAAACAGTGAGCTCTTTTCCATTTATAGGTTAAAGCTTATGTTTGTTTAAATAATTACATTGGGTCTTTTCTTTGTTTTAACAATGCCAAAATAAGATGCGTTGCGTCCCTTAAATTTTGACCGCACAGACAGCTGACATCCTGATCTGTGTTTTCACATTAAAAGCTCATTTGTTTCACTGACTGGTTAAGTCAGCTGTCATCTTCCAGGCCAACTAGACAGCTACAGTACATGTCACAGCTTGCCCTTTCTTCTCATCATCACTTGGTGAAAGGCTGTCAGAGCGTACACTGATTACACTGTGTCCGCAGTGACATCCGCTGTCTTCATTACTATGGCAGACACACAACAGAAAATCAATAGGGTCATTGTAGACTTAATAAAGGTAATTTCTCCACGGCACTGCCTCATGTGGCGCCAAAGTAGCGGGCTTCTTTCGACTGCAGATTTTATCCACCTCCACTGTTCAATTTGTTACAAAAAAAAAGCAGGATAAGTCGATTCCTCAGCCATTAAAACTTTCCAAGGCGGGTTTCTGAAAGAGAGAGTTGGGGCGCTTTATTTTAGCATTTGAATGAAGCAGAAATTTTCAATCAAATGGCTTGTTCAGAGCTGCGGATAGGGCATTTTTATGCACCCTCTGAGTTCCTGTTGAAAAATATGAAAATAAAAAGGTGAGCGTGAATCGAAGTCCTTTCACTATTTAATATTTGCTGTCTGTGTTCAGTACAACTTCACAAGACTGTGTTTAACAATGAAGAGCATTCGCCATGTTTATATCCTCTCTATATGTCTTATCAGAATAAATGTCTGTCTCTCTTTTTTTTTTTTCATTCTTGCACAGTTGATTGTGACTAAGATAATGACAACACACATCGATGCACGCACTGTCACATTTTATGCAAATCTGTCTCCTCCATCTGGAGTTTTTTGCTCTGTGATCACCCGGCAAAAAAAAAACTCAGACTGTGCATTTTGTGAAATTATAATTTGATATATTTGATAAGACACACAGGTCTTTTACTGCACACAGTTAAATATTAAGGTAAATGTTGCATAATCCCCTGTAGGCAGATAAGGACATTTATTTATTTATTTATTTTTTCATATTGTAATATTTCCTTAATGTACATGACATTTTCATTACATGTCTGCTTCCTTGCATTAACATAGTGATTCATCTACATTACATGCTCATTTACAGATAGTTATATCTATATATTACTATTTTAACAGTTGGATGTCTGAGTTTCGGTGGTCTCCCTGTTTTTCCTGCTGCTTCCTGACTGGAAGTTTCTTTCTTAATCCATTTATTCGCTCAACTCTGGACACCGCGCATGCATACTTCTTTAAATGGGAGTGACATTGTTCTCGTAGAGGAAATTATCAGCCAAAGAAACACTGAAATTTCTGCGGGGAGGAACAGGAGGAGAGAGTATTTAAATGACTGCCACAATGGACAAGAGGCTGGATAAGACACTGGTTAAAAAGGATTGTCTAAGCTGGTGTAGCCTCTGGTGAGAGATTATATTATAAATAGGAAACTGTGCTGGAGCTTGCCTTGCAGCCATGCATCAGATCAAGGACAGTTTCAGCCTGTACACTATTAAGATAGTTTCCGGATTAAAACTCTTTAAAAGTAGGATTTTAGTTTGTTCAAACTTTTGCTTTCCTCTTCACTTGGACAGGCAGGTTAATCTGCTGTAGCTGGAGCAGCCGACAGGAACCGCTCTCTTCATAAGAAGGGAAAAATGTATCTGAGAGGGGACGCGAACCCTGCACTCAGACAAAAACATGAGTAATCACTAGCTGTGTTTCTGTGAAATGTCAAGGGACTTTGAAGTGAACTGTGGAAAGTGGCAAAAGCGTGAATTATGTGCATTTCCATAAACTGAACTGCAGCGAATAGTCTAGGTTACGCTGTGTCACCAGCAGGTGGCACTGGAGGCTCTGTCACATACTGCATTAATAAACAGAGTAGAGGAAGAAGGATTTTTGTTTTCCACCTAAAATGGCTGTGAAGTCTTTGTTCACAGCTGACAAAGAGAAATAATAATAGCTTATCACTATGTAGATGTGTGTTTTTATGTATGGGTGCTGGGTCTGTCTTATGACCTTTGACCTCAATGAGTTTCACATTCTATCTAGCAGTGTATTTTCCTTTCACAAATTTCATTTTCCAACTGATGTCAGGGGTTTAATTATACTTTAGCAATCATTATGTGCTGTGGGTACTCTGTTTCTTCTTATAGATCTGTTAGGTATTGTGTATATATTTGTTTTTCTTTTTGTGTATAAAAAAAAAGTCTGAAACTCTGTACATGCTAATTAGTAAGCAAAAACAGTATGGGAGTCTATTTAGTATATCCAAAATAAAAGTATGAAATCAATAGTATGTGAATTGCATACAATTTCAGGGTAAAAAATTATAATATTCAAGCTGTGAAGCATAAATATTCATAGTATCCCACAATGCAATGCAGTCATGGCAACTACAGTCAATGAGAGATGCCAACAAACCTCAGTAGTCAAATAGTACTAAATGTATACTAACACAGTCTATAATATTACACCACTATCAGTTTAATCATTTATTTATGCAGAAGTATGGATTTTGTCTATATAATGCATATGAGATTTTGGATTAGTCTCACTGAGCCCATTTACACGACCGTAAAAATTTGATAACTGAGGCTAATCAGATAATTGTAATAATCAGATCTTATGTGTTTACATGCAAAAAAAAAACGACACCCCTAGTTTTGACTTTTTTCTGAGTATGTACATATGTAGTGATGATAGACTCTAACTTCCTATCACTGTCTTCTGCTTCTGTTTGACTATGTCACATCCAATTTCTGTGGTTTCTTTTTTTTTAACATGTGTGCAGATGTAAAAGAACAAAATAAACCAGATTAACAGATACTACTTTAACTCTTCACTTTTTAAGAAGCTAAATGTATGGCCTAACTTCATAATATTTACAGTATATCAATGGGAAATTTATGGTTGAAAATATGGTTCAAAATACAGCCCTATGTGACGGTGTAACGGTTAGTTTCCATGTTTGATTCCCAGTTAGACCGAAGCCTGTCTGTCTTGTCTATTCTCTCTTCATTGCGTGGGTTTCAAGTATATGGAGGATAATTTTCCTGTCAGTGCCCTTGACCAAGGCACTGATGAAGATCTGGAGTTGGTCCCCGAGTGCCTTCGATGGTGGTTAAGTGTTAATGCTGATGTGCAGAGTGTACGAGAAGTGAGAAAATGCAGACGCTGAACTTCCTTACAGGGATAATAAAGAGAGTTTAACCTTAACCTTTAACAAGTGCCAAAGCAGTTCACACATGGAGGTGAGGCAGGCTGTGTGAAGTCAAATGCAGGACAGACTTAAGGATTCCAGATGTTCATTCAGTCAGTAGATGAGCATCATAAAGACTGAACCCATTCACATGCACAGTATTATTCTGATTATTATCCGATTTCTGGATTTATCATATTATTCAAGTGACCGTGTAATCAGGATAATCTGATGTGTTTTATCAGATAATAGTAGTAATCTGATTATGAGAAATCAGATTAACACACCTGGATTTCTCCTCAATACTCCAATGTCTTCCTACAGGCTAATCTGATTTATGTCATTCTTTTACGTCTGTGCATGTGTAAAAACAATTAAAATCATAGAAAACACAAGATATGTAGTCAAACATGAGGAGAGGACAACAGGAAGTTTGATTCTACCATCACTATGTACGTACAAACTCCGAAAGAAATCCGATAATGGACTGGAGCGTCCAAACCAGAATTTTGCATTTATTAACGCTTTATCAGGTAAGTGACTATTTTTGGTAATTTCCACATACATTACAAGACAGTGAGAGCTCCAGTTACAGTGTGGACAGTGAGGTAACAATCTCAGGTCCAATGTGGTCTACAGGGTCTGTAAGGTCCACCTCTGCATGAACAGTGAGTGTACCTGCTTTGTTAGGTACCATGAAGTAATGGTACTAATGTAAGTAATGATGTTCAAAGGGATAATGTGGATGATAAGTGTTTGGATTACTTACATTCTAAAATGCATGTTCCTTTCACCTTACATGTGTTTTTCCTGTACTTTTACTTTCTATTTATAATTCTTAGATTTTTTATTTATTTATTTTTTGCCACTTATGGGTAAGGAACCAAATATGGTAACTTCATTAACCCTGATTTTCTACATCCCAATAAAACATTACTCCCAGTTATCTGATTTTTATGGTCATGTAAACGGGCTCAGTGACGTGCCTGTTGGTTAGATACAGTCACCCAGACAGACACGGGGCAGAACAAACCTCTAAAAGAATAAAAAGATGCAGCTCCAGTCTAAGCCTAGTTTCCTTGCGGTGATTGTAAATACCCCAGAAAGCTTAAATGTTGCTGGATTCAGTGTCACATCCATACGAGTCATCTGCACAGCAGGCTGACTAGTCAATGTGGACGTTTGTTAAAAGAAGCGAGCACAGGTGAGGTGGCCGAGCTCTGCTTTGGCCTCAGGCTTGTTGTCTGAGCATCGCCACCTGAGGCTCGCGTGTTTATCATCTCATCTCCACACCGCGCCACTGACACGGCTTCAGATTTAAAGCACCTCCATGAATTTTAATGCACATTTCCGATCTTGACCCACCGGCTAGACGGGGGGAAAAAAAATCTGAAATGCTAAAAAAAACACTGACATACTTTTCCAGCATGTGCATAGTGTCCCAACAAAACAGACGCATGGGAGCAGCAGTCAGTGGTGTTCACTAAAAGCGAGGAGAGTGCTGAATTATTTAATGGTTATTGAGAAGGAGAGTAGTGAATAAAGATGGAGTAGTCAAAGAAAATTTAGATTATATGTGCTGGGGCTGTGCTGGAGAGATAAGATAGATAGGAACTCTTTCTAATTATGCTGATTCCATTGGTTATGGTTGGTGTATTTAATGTGTTTTGAAGTTTTATTTGCTGTTACATCCAATATTTTGGCTTAGTTCTTCTTATGTAAAGATGATTTGCAAAGGAAAATGATGACTGATTTCTTAAAAATCCTCAAAGAGCTCTTAAAGCACTGGCAACATATTTAACAAAATAAATATGTAGATGTTATATACACATTTGAATGTATGTGTAAATAAGACAAGGATGTAAAAGACAGTAACATTGTAAAACCATGGTGCTTATTAACAATGCATCCTTCTATCACTGTCTGCCACCCGACTTTAATGACTAATTTAAAATCAATTATAATTAATAATTGATTCATAATGAATAATTATAAATCAATTATAAGGAATAATGAAGTAGTGGCTTTTTTCTTGATTATAATATATAATTATAAGAACTTCTTTACAGTTGTAACAAAAAAAAATCATTCTTCTCACAGGAAAACATTATGTACGCTATCTGAACAGTTAAATGATGCACTATATATCTGATAAAGTAGTTGGAATGTACTTTTTTTGGTTTTTCAGTTGTAATGAGGTGGAAGTAAAGCAGGTGTAATGACTGTATCTACAATTTCAGTTTAGCTTTTTGACTTTTACCACGTGATTCCAATTTAAATAGAGAAAAATGTGTTTTTTTTCTGGAAGTTTTGCTCCAGTTGAACTTCAAGAACTACCAGAAAGAATGATGACCTGAACAAATGACAACTCGCACAAAGAAAAATGTGGCAAAACCTAAAAATATGAAATGTGTCATGGTCCCTCTCTCCTGTTCAATCATCTACCAGCCTCTACTCCTATTCCACGCAGGAAAAAAAACAAAAAAAACCAAACACTGGCTTTGCACTCTCAGATCAGACCAGCTTTAGCTTCCATAATAGAATGCATTCACCGTAGCATTGTTTAATGAACCTAATGAATCCCAGTATTGTCATCTTGGAATATGTCCGTGCCAAGAAAATAAAAGTCCACTGATGATCAATCCTGGTCATTCAGTGTATCATCAGTTTTCTGGACACGTAACATAGCTGAACCTAGACCTAACCAACTGAAACAACCCCAGATCATAACTGAATAAACGGATCCAGAAGGCTGGCTCTGTGATTGGCTGCAGACCAGACACTGAAGAGGTAACGAAGGGGAGGAAGACTCTGAACAAACCGTTGATCATCTTGAAGAATCCTGACCGTTCTCTGCGTGACCTTCTAGATAAACAGCAGCAACTCTTTACATCTCTATACCTCTGGCTGACAGAGCACTCACAGATCTGTGTGTTGTAACCTGCATGCTATTACTTATGTTTACTGTATATCACTTTATAACTCACACATATCAAGCTGTTCTTCCCTGGACATTTTATACACGTCATCCATTCTGCACTCTTTGTATTGGTTAATTGATCAACCTCCTAAAAACCCTTTTAAGCTATTGTTACTTTATATACTGCATATAGTCTTCTTGCAACTTAATTTAAGTGTTTTATTTTTTATTTTATCAAGATGACAATGTTATACTGTATCTATTAAACTATTAAAATGAAGTTAATTTCCCAGCTTGGATATATAGAGTACATCTGAATCTAAATGTGGATCTGAACACTGCCCCCATAGGCTTGTACTGTAGGCACTAGGCATGATGGGTAATCATTTCATCTCTCTCTCTTCTCACTCTGATGTGCCCATCACTCTGGAACAGGGTCAATCTGGACTTATCAGACCACATGACCTTCATGGTTTTTTTTAAGGAATGAGAATATATTCACTGCATTGATTAAAGTTAAAGAATTTGTGGCAAATTAAACATATTAAGCACTGCAGTAATTATCTAAAGGAAGTATCTTTAACCATTTGCTGAGTTAAATCCATGCAGGGACTTTGCAACCTATATAAAATGTAATCTAAAGTTAAAGTGATAGGCATGTGTACATAGTTTTATTAATGAGAGGAAACAAACTACAGTCTCTTAACTGTGCTCATATTCATTTAATTTGTCTCATTTTCTGCACCAACGACTCACAGTGAGATGGTTACGAGTTCAATTCCCAATTGGACCAGGTCCTTTCTGTGTGGATTTTTCATGTTCTCCCTTGTGCATGTAGGTTTTCTGTGTATGCTAGGTCTACTTTCCTGGTTTTGTCCTTGATATAGGTGGTGGTATAGATCTGGAGGTGGTTCCCAGGCCCCTTCAGTGGCAATGGGTTACATGCAGAAGGCCCCTATTGGACAATAAAAGTGAATGTAACAAAGATTCTCTTAAAATTAAATGCTTGCTCAAATTAATATCATAGCCTGATGTAGAAATAGCAGTAAAATAGTCACTTTTGTTGCTGTTTATAGACACTGTGAATGAGGTCATGACGGTTTGTCATTTCTAAAAGCGGTGTCCCTAGAAACACTGCCCTGTCTCATATTGTTTCAAAGCAATTAAAAAAATTCTAGCCTCTGGCCCTTTTCGTGGATCTGCTCCAAAATTTAATGGCTTCATCCTTGGCTCGTGTCCTTCCCTTCCAACAAGTTCCATGAAAATAAATGCGATAGATTCTTTTGTGTAATCCCCTCTGAAAGACAAAGAGACAGATAAACAGTAGCATGAGAACCCAACCTCCTTTGCAGAGGTAAGAAGTACAATTTGCGATAAAGTGGAATTATCCTTATGGTTGTGATGGAGAAGCATCACGGTGGATATTTAGACGAAGGGCACAGCTGCTGAAAGGTCAGTGAATTTGCATGTACTGTGTCTGAAAATGTCTCTGTGTATAAAAGGATGTAACTACAGTGGGGAGTAAATGGACAAGCAGGCTTCACACACAACCAGATGGCTCACATCAACATACGTATCCCAACATGCATGCTGTTTTTATGCCATGCCTCTCACTCCTCCCTCCTTTTTTCTCATTTTCTCTCTCTCTCTCTCTCTCTCTCTCTCTCTCTCTCTCTCTCTCTCTCTCTCTCTCTCTCACACACACACAAAAACAGACAGCGGCAATTAGCATGGAGCACGGTGCCCGTCATGCCAGTGAGAGTCAGTAATGTGACGTAAATCAGCCTACTTTGTCTCATCAAGATGTGATGTTGAGCCAGTGGGCAGCCTATTTCTGCACCTTACCGATTCTTCACTGCTGCCTTTTGACTTTGAGGGCTCCATTCGCTCACCTTTAGTGTCTGCTTGCAGGTGTACTTTAATCCTGCTACGACAGCTACACAGATGAGTACAGGGAGTGAATACTGAGAGGTGTCACTTATTGTTTTGCATGGTGTGTGCTGCACTGAACAGACAGTTTTTCTCTGCCTCGCTTGCTCTGTTTGCATCTGCAAATGTCAAATTATTGTGTACTAAATGCTAATGCATGTTTTCTGGCCGTCAACACAATTCTAGGATCTAATGAAACGCATCAATACTGGTGATAATGCATATATATATGCGGCTCACTCGCCGTTTAAAACTTTTTGAGGTTTCCAAATTGATCATAAAGCAGAGCTGACCTTTTCAGATCACTCTTCACTACTTCCAATCGAACCGAAGCTGCTTCATCGCTCCATTCTGACTCACACTTTGAGCACTGATTTTTGCCTCAGAGAACCACTGCCTTGATATATTAATTTGTTTGTCGGTTTGATTCTGAAGTAACGTACAAAACACCACGGAGACACAACAACACAGGCTGCAGGATTGCTCTTTTTTTCCCTCTGTAAACTTTGGTAAGCGTAAGAGCACTTCAGTTTCTCATGGGATGTGACTGGATGACAGCAAGAAAAAAAGGTGTAAACATTCAAAATGTAGCACACACTTAAACGGGTATTGATTCCTTTAGGCAGGTGTTTTCATGCGGCGTTAAAACCAGGACAAAAACTCAAGCTAGGCCTTTCAGAGCCCCATATGGTTCTGCATAAGTGCCTTGTGATTCTCTGTTATACTGATGAAACTGAACTAGTCCCGTCACACACATCCACACTTCAATATTCAGCCACAGATGCCCCATTCACACTAATAAGGATGTTTGCAGAATGGTTCTGTTCAGTCTACACAGCCTTTGTTTTACAAAATATCTCTGCACACACATGAGAACGCAAAATAACATACACAAAATACCTCAGTGAAGCAGCGTCTGAGCATTTTCCCACCCGTATAGGCAAAAAAGAAAAATGGTTATATACTCGGGTAGCTCTTTGACATCTTTTTCTTCATCTTTATTTATAGCATAGAACTGATGTGGACAGATGATGAGGTGGAGCTGCTGCTTAGTGTCACTTTACAATACAAAGTGATGAAAGAAAATGTATGTTATAGCAAATACTGTATATAGACATCATGGTGGGGTTTAAGGAACAGTATCCTGATAAAGAAGACTCACCTGACATGGGGAAGGACTTTCCATATCCAAAAGACATGTTACAGTAATAATTGTTAGGTGGTAAATAAGCTGTTGTTATTGCTATTGTTACAGATGCATGTGTCCTCTGCAAAGCCACAGTGAACATAATTTGAACAGGAAGCCACCATTTAGGAAGTTTTCCCATTTTCCCTGTCCATATGGATACACAAAAATGTCTTAAGTGTGTGAATAAGAGGCCAAAATGTAAAGACAAATATCCGCAAAAAGTGCATTGGTGTGACGGGGCGATTGGACTAAATTTCTAGGCCTTTAAAGTCCGATCAAATTTCAACCCGACTGCAGACTTAAAGGAGATTTTTTTGGTAACATGTTGGAACTCGCCTCTAATTAGAGGATCTTTAAGAACAGTAATTAATGTGCGTGGACATCAGTACAAGTCAGTGTGAAATGACAGGTAATAGAAGAAAATCTCTGCATATTTGATGTAGGTTTTAGATCTCACACAAACAAATGCTATAGCAGTTGTCAAAAAAAAATCACTGTAGTCATATCGATATTTATAGATATCAATACCCATACTTTAAATGTGGTTTATATGGATTATATTTACAAAAAAAGAGAAATTACACAATTTGAAGTCCTCTTGAAACATAGAAAAGAAGCATTCAAAACATGTCAGTTCTAGAGTTAAATTGGTAGTTCCCTTCATTTCTCACCTGTCTGTATGTGCATGTGTGGGTGGGCAGGTTTGTTAAATCCATATGCCTTTATTAAGCAGACATGAGCAACATATATCAGTGTCTCTATGAGAGAATGTAGGCTTGTTTGCGTGTGTGTATCATTGTGTGGCTGAGTGCTCCACGAGCGATTCTCTTGACATGCTGGGTTATAATGAGATCCCTGGGGCTGAACGCTGGCTGCCTGTAAAACAACAGATGTGACTGGACTCGCTCGGTCTCCCCCTCTCCCCTCACTCGCTGACAGAGCTGTCACTCAGCGGGACGGGGGATTGACTGACAGGTGAGGGGGGGTTGGGCAGGAGACGCCTGAATCACAGCGAGGGGAGGGGAGGGGAGGCGGTCACCTGGGCTGACACTTGATCCCACCACTCAGCGCTCTCCAAACAAAATAGTCTGACAGCTGAAACATCCCAAAATGTCAACTGCACTATCGCGCTGAAGATGCGATGATGATGATGAGACCTTATACTTCTCTTACCGACGATACACCTCAAAACCACGCAGAGTAATCTGACATTTAAAAGACATTTGGCGGATTTCTGATAAGGCGCCATCTATTATCACATTGAAAGTGACAACGCTGCTAATGTTTTAACCGCATAAGGCTTGTAAGCTTGGAAATTAAAAAAAATAAAAAGAAAAAATCAAAGGGAATGGTTAGATTTTATTTGACATTTTGCCCTTCTCAGAATACCAGTCTTCACAGGAGGAAAATCTTTCAGGATGCGATTTTTCACCTGTCTTTCTTCTTTGAGTCTCAGGAGAGGTCCAGGCGGGGT
>JAPQRQ010000027.1:15248950-15287124 GCA_037367365.1 Apogon talboti
GAGGTGGGGGGGGTGGAGGGACTGGCAGAGGCCCCCAGTCAAATGTTACTGCAGAGTGCCAGAAACATCACAATAGAGGTTCTGTGAGAGGAAAAGAGCAAATGGGTGCACACACACACACAAAAACATCCCTCTGCTCCTGGGCACGCAGCCATCGGCCCACTGCAGTCGCTCTGTCAGTGGAAGTTTATTGTGTTTCCTCCAACAGGAACCTGCTGCAGAAACCTGTTACTGCCTCTTGTGTAAACCGGAGGAAAATTTCACAATTAGCCAAAAGCCTGGGGGGAAGACGTGTCGGCTTTTATTAGAGAGGGAAATTATCATGAACGTCTTGCAAATATGGACTGATTTTTGCACCATATTCCACAAATCTGTTCAGCAAATAAACAAACAAAAAACACACTTCAGTTCATCAGTTTCGCAACTTGAGACACATTTTATACTCAGATTTATTGGAGAATGTTCTCCAGTAAAAAACGACCCTATCGGTTGTTTGTGCACCACCTGCAGTCGCGCGATGAAGCTGCAAAACCACACAGTCATTATTCTTATTATTAAGAAAATTAATAAAAAGAGAAAACACATTAAAAAGCAGCAGCTGCTCTGCACCACGGAGACGTTCGGAGCAAAGACAAGGAAAGCAGTTTATGTCAGTAATAGTCGTACACTGCGTCAATAGATGGAAAATATGTTTGTTAAAAAACATTGACTTCATTTTCTGTCTTACGGAGGCCAGAAGCAAAAACAAGTCCCTGTTGTGTCTGCCATTCCTCAGCAGGAAAATGAAAAATGCTTTTTCATTTCAGGATTTTGGAACAGGAATCACATCACTGTTTCCATTCTGTAATCTATTTCTGATGATCAGAAACAACAGATGCATTGATTTATTTATCGCTGGTGTTATTAGTAAGAATCATGCATGGATCGCATCACCAACAGCCTAATTATGGATGATCCCTGCAATGAAGATACAGAAAAATACACACGCAAACATAGCATTTAGAGACCAAACATTTTACAAATCAGTTTTTCGGGGATTATTATTTTGTCATGGAATAACATTTTAATACACAGGTGGCCACACAAACAATCCAATAGTTACAGTTTGGATAAGTTTAGGAAAAAAGCATTGGTGGGGCTGGCTAAAATAAGAAATGTAAAGGGAGAAAATAAATGCCATAACCACCACAACCACCTCTGGCTACGGATTTTACAATATCATTGGGCTCATATTGTCAATTTCCACCATCTGAAGATTGACACTAACTCCCCTTTGATTCTCTATGTGTCAAAAATACAAGATAAAGACCTGACCCTGGCTCCAATGTCAATTTATGCAGCTTTACTTCCATTTTACGCTCTCTATATATGTACTTTTTTATATTTTTGCATATATTTTTTATACATTTCATAAGCTTATTTCTTACTTTAACCCTTTAAGACGTGAACAGTAGCCAGTAACCAAAAGCATGTACTGATTTAAATGTTTTATAACTTCTGAACAGTAGAATCCTATCAATACATGTAAATAATTCAGATAAAATGTAGTTTCTCAGCTTTTCATGGTCATCAAATATGACCCATATGGACGTTCAGAGGCTCCGGAGCAAACTATGATCTTCTACAATATTGATTCACCAGTAAAAACCTACTGACAAATGACTGTGGTTGTAGATACTTGTGTTAGATTCAGTGACATATTTTGCCACTTTTTTTTCAGTTTTCTCTGTTTTTATAGAATAACCTTTGAGTGTTACATGTCTACATGATCAGTAAATTAAACAAGAAGATACCTGCTTTGCATTGAAAAATAATGAATAAATGATGATAAATCACTTAAGCTATGCTATATGTCGAGAAGAATTCATTTAGAAGTCACCACAAATATAATTCTAGCTCTGTAAGGATCTTATCTTATTTTATCTTTATTACTTCAACACAATTTTCCAAGCATCTCCTAATGTTTGTGATAAAATGAAGGGTTAAGTTTTCTTGCACCCTTTAACAACTTCAATCTCTCTGGCGCTGCATTTTGCACTTTGCAGCATTCATATTACTGTAACTCCTGAACCGTTTGAGGTCTCCACAAAGTTCAAACGGCATTGGAAAGCTGAGATCCTGAGCTTTCTGACAATATATAATATTTACTTTACAGCAGCAATGTCGGACTCTATTACAAGTAGAAATGAACTGTTTCAGAGACTTCCACACAGGCTAAAAAGCGCCTGGAAATACCAAAAAATATGAAGCCATAATATGGTATACTGAATGTTCAAGACCAAAAAGCATGTTTGAGCAGATGTAAAATAGTTGAAAGTGAATTTTTGTAATCTCAAAAATTTCATTATGGACATTTACAGTCATTTCTGATAATAAATATGCTAAAAACTTCAAGTCTGTTTTTTTTTTTTTTTTTTTTAAACTAAAACACACTGTTTTAAGTATTTATTATCTATAATAATGATAATTAATGGCCAGATATTGAAAGTTAAGTTCTTCCTGAAAACAAAGGTGCAAAAGAATTGTCAAAAAAGACATTTTCTGACACTTCTATTGAAAAGAAAACATGAAGACACTTAGGCGGCCTGTTATGACAGACTTGAAAGGGTTAATGGGTTGAGCAAATTGTCCTCTTTGAGCTAAATAAAATCTTTATAATGTATCTTGGATTAGGACGTCCTTTCCGAGCTGCAGTAGAAACATGGTGGACTCATTCAAATGTAACATGATTATACGCTAATGATGATGAATGTTGTATCACGTTCCTGCTGTCGAACCAGCCACATTTGACCTTCTCCTTTTCTTGAACGTTTGCGTGACACATTTCTTGTGTTTACTAAACTAAATCATCGCTACTCATCTGCCAGCGGTGCCACGACTATGATCTAATGGTGGATGTGAATATTTTTGGCTATGTGGCGTAGTACACCGGTTAATCCCTCCGCTGTGTCTCCCTTGTTTCTTTATGAAACAACATGACATTAGCTAGATAATCAAGCTTGTTCCCATTACCGCTGCTGGTTTTAATGAGCTGTGTACATCAACGGCATGGCCTCCAGAGATGGGCCATCACATAACAAAGCCTGATTTCTACAGCATATTTTAACACTCTGGTAATGTGTTTAAATGAAATTTTTTTATTTTTTATTTTTTCGGTCAATGCGCTATCTTTAGGGCATGTCATTAATATTGCACTGTCAAGTAATGCGTACAGTCTGTGGCTCTAATTGTAAGCTTATAGCTGCAGCAACTCTGTATCTGCCCTGCAACTTGGATATTTTGGAGGCAAAATATGCAGCTTCTCAATCACCAGAGAGGGCTATGATGCATGACCTGCTTGACTCAGTTGATAAATGATTTATCAAAGGCACACACCACCAGTCTAGGTAAGGGTTGTGGACACAGAGAGATGCAAGCAGGGAGAGGAAAGAGATGGAGTGGCGAATCTAAGAGCACAACGCCGAGGCTCCAGATGGCGTCTGTGACAGGTGTGATCATCGATGGGAATTATGCTACTCTTGTGATACTCCGGCTGCGCAATGTGTGATATTTCAGCTCTAATTTCAGATACACATCACACCACAAGAGGGGCTGAACATGAATTGCTTTCGAAATCGATGAGAGGCGCATCGCTAAGCAGACAGACGAGTGCTGTAGGAAGAGTGAACGTAATGCCAATCCGAAAGCAGAAGAGGAGGTTTGCAAAACATCAGACGCGCTTGTTAAATCAAAACTGAAGGGTTCATATCAGATTTTGGAAAAGGCACATATTCTTTTGTAAACATCAGAACGAACTGCTGTCAGCTTTCAACAAATAAATGCAAGTTTAACATTTAAGTCAGCATTAAATGTACATATCACATTCAGAATATGGCATTAAATTGATAAATTAGGGCCAAATTAAAGCTAAACAAACCCAATAAGAAACCAAACCAGTGAATCAGTTATTGTTGATTAATGCCAAAAGCAGCAGCCAGTAATTTTATATGGTTGACAGATGTTGCTAAAGAGACACAGCAGAATCCAGAGGTTGTATACATAATATTTATCACTCAGGAAAAACATCCGACATTAGGAAATTTTGTGTCAAAAATTGCCAAAACGAAGATATATGCATGCACTGTAGTGTCTGAAAGTACAATAGTGTGTATTCAATTATCTGGTAACTATATGTGTGTCCTCTTTTAAATAAATTAAGATATTACCACTATAAACTGAACCCCTGCTGAATGAACCCACAGTTTCCATGGAAGCCATTGAATCCCTCCAACTCATTCTAAGGAACACATTTCGTACTTTCATATGATTATAGACTTATTAAATTATACTCATGTCATAGGTTCACACTTCCATGAACATGAGCAATAATAAATAAATAATAAACTACTTCAATTTCCTTGTGTACATCCCATAAACAAAAAGGAGCAGAGAGGAAAACTCCAACATCTCTTATATTGACCTAAGCTTAAATGATCCATAGTGTGCGGATGTTTCTCTAGTTTTTTAATAGTTTTCACAGCCTTAGGTGAAAACATCCACACTCTGGGTTCACAGTATTAGGTTTGATGGCGGTATATTGCCTGAAAAATGTTATTCCTGAGCATTTGTGACTCATTTATCCGTCTCCAGATACTCACCATGGGATGATATATATATAAAAACCCTCTGCAAGACTGTCTACTTTGAAAACAATAACTGTTCGTGTCTTCTCCTCTTGGTGGCAGTTGAGCAGCTGCAGCGACGTGGATTTAAGGTGACTTTCTCTCCTTCTGCACTGCACTTTGTCTCTATTAACTTCCCTCCCAAGTGCCATCATTTTCCCTCCATTTGTTCCCTCTGTCTTCTTGAGACGCATCAACACTTTGTCTCATCTCCTGCTCAGTTTGCCTTTATTCCTCTACTCTATTGTTTAATTTCCCCTCATATTTCGCACATGTCGCAGGTAAAAGTTGCGGCGCTGATCTCAATTTTTACTCTATTTAACGCCACCTTATAGGGATGAGTAGACAGAAAAAAAGAGAACGAGGAGCCTGTGGTAAATACTATAAGAGGTAGTAAGATACTGAAATTGTCGCCGGTTGCTCTGAATACAAATCGCAGCTGTCGCAAACAGAAACCAAGTGGTATTAACATTTGGCTCTGACAAATATGCTCCTTTGGCTTAAAATATAGCCGCTGTTTTCACTGCACCTTCATCTCAAACAGCCATTATAATTGGCATTAATTCAGTGTTAGCAAGCTGTGAAAATGTAATTTCCAGTTCAAGAGCTCCATTTGGGGCTTAGCTGAAGTGGAGAGCATTACACTGTCTGTTGAATTGGTTTTGCCTGGGTGAGGCTGCCCCGGCTGCTCTGCTGAGAGGGGACGGGTTAATAGATGGATGGCAGGAGAGGGCCGAGAGAGCGATATGGGAAGAGAGAAAAGAATAGAGCAGGAGTGTGGTTATTTAGAGGTAAAACGAAAGAAGGCGGCGTGCAGAGGTGTGTGTGTGTGTGTGTGTGTGGAGGGGGGAGTGAGTGATTGGCTTGATTTCCCCTGTGTGCCTGTCATCATCGGGGAGCCAGTTGAGCTCCATCACCCGGCCATGAAGCTCGGCTCTGCCTCCTAATGCCGCTCCTGCCTGCATCTCACGGCTATTTGCAGGAAGCCGCCGTGGTTTGATGGTCAGACACATTGGTCATCATTGCCTGTTTTGAGGGAACGAACAAACACACGGGAAAAGCAATTTCTTCCCCCGGCCGTCCACTCTTTCCTCTCTACTCTAAATATGGCGTGGAGAGTTGGTGTATTGGGTTCATTCATGCTGAAAATTATTTATTAATCCTTGGCTTTGTAGGTGATTCATCTGTCTTTCTTTGATTTTGTTGCCTTCTTTGTTTAGCGTCTGTTTAATTTCGCATGCATGTTCGCGCCACAGTTATTGTAATCTTTAGCGTTTCTTTATTTTTTTTATTCTTATTTACTCTTTCAGTTTGGTTCTTGATTTTAGTTTTGTCAGTTGTACAAGGAAAGGTGTCAAAAGTACAGTCAAGAAGAAATACTGCTACTTAAATATAGATTGTTTCAACTTTGCTGCAATACAGAAATAACTGAAAAAAGTATGAAATGTGTAAGAATAAAAATGAAAAATATAATTGTGGGCGACATTTCTTCTGAATGTTTCTGTGGAAGTGAAACTATTTGAAGCTGGTTAAATGAAACAAATAACTGCCTTGATGCAAAAATCTGTTTTCACTGTCAGTACGAACATTTTCTCCGTGACTCAGTCTTCTTTTCATGTGTGTTTCCTCTCATTATGCCTTATATATCATTTTTCTCCTTGTCATATCTGATGTACGATGTAAAATTCTGTATCCATCCATATAAGTTCAAATCAGTCTTATCAAAAGGCATAAAATGATGCAAAATAAAGCAAATCGGTAACTCCCTCAAATATACTGAAAGTAAAGCTTGGATTGAAAATGAATGGAGTAAAAATGTAGGAAGTTAAAGTAAAAACTTATCAGAAAGTGCAGTCTAAGAGTCTGGTTTAGACCAGCTCTAAATGTAAAGTTTCATGGGATAACTTTTGTTATGATATGACTGTATATAAATAACTTTTATTGATTTATTGGTTGATAGCTGACCTTATATACAGCAAATTAGTACAATCCAATTCCAAAAAAACAGGGAGATTATATTAAATATAAATAAAAATGTTTTGCAAATCTCATAAACCCATATTTTACTCACAACACAACACAGAATACACAAAAGGTTTTAAGACAAAACCTCCAGAGTAAAGAGGAGGAGGGACCATCAGGTTTGTTATCAGCGCTCAGTTATAACCTGTATCTGTGATGGTATGGGGGTGCATTAGTGTCAATACAATGGGCAGCTTGCACATCTGGAAAGGCACCATCAATGCTGAAAGTTAGATTCAAGTTTTAGAGCAACATACACCCCCCCATCCAGAAAAACATCTTTCTCAGGGAGGGCTTTGCATGTTTAACTGGTGACATGTAGCTGTGATAGATACCAGTATTCCTGTGACCCTCTCAAGGATTAAACAAGTCAGACATTGAATGAATTGGCATGACTTCATAGTAGAAGAGTCCGGGTGCTGAACTGGCCCACCTGTAGTCCAGACCTTTAACCAATTAAGAACATTTGGCATATAATGAAATGGAAAATCTGGCAAAAAAGACCCAGGAGTGTTGAGCCAATAGAATCCTATATCAGACAAGAATGGGACAACATCCCTCGACCAAAATTCCGACAACTGGTCTCATCAATTTACAGACAGTTGTCGATTGTTGTTAAAAGTAGAGGTAGTGCATTCTTTGTTTAAGCATTCGGTATATTTTCTATGTTGCAATGTGAAGAAAATATACAATATACTTTATGTTGTCCATAAAGTTGAAATAAGTTTGTTTTCAGAGGAATTCTTCTTTTTATTCCTATTTATACACATCAATAGTCACCTTTGACCAGGTCCAATGATTACATACTGAGTCCCAGTTAAACTTTGTCTATCAAGAATAAATCACATTGTCAGAATCATGTCATGAGAAGAGATGAAAACATTTTATTCTAACTTCATGGCTGACTGTGTAGACTTATGAGATTTGTAAATATTATATTCTATTCTTATTTACATTTTACATGGTGTCCTACCTTTTCTGGATTTGTATTTGTACTCCCTGTACTTCCCACCTCTGATTACAACTCCCTATAGTTTTATTTGTACTTTATTGATGACAATGTACTTTTTCAGGTGTTATGGGGAAAGCCTTGATTTATAGAAGCTGACAACGGTAAGATGATAGAATGTATGGCAATAAATATGATTTACAGAAGCGTTTCTATTAAAGGGTTTTTCTATCACAGCGCAAATCAAGGGGGAAACAAAAACAAAACTGATTTTACCTGCAGGTTTGTGTCATTTTAGGTCACGTTGCAGAGTCTGTCGTAGCTTTTTGTTCTTGTGTTTTTGAAAACTCACTTTTTATATTATTTTTTCACTCGGAGTTTTAGTTCTCGACAACAAAAATTACCCTTATTTGTGCTGCCTGTCTGTCAGCTGCTTTTGTGCTTCTGTGTTTTAAAGTTTTGTGGGATTTGTTCTGTTTATTGACTCTCCGGCTCCTCCCTAAACCATTTGGCTCCACTACAAGTCTGTGTGATAGTTGGACGTCTCTCAGGACCCTCGCAGCGAACCGGGCAACGCTGCTCTTTGTGTTTACGAGACAGCGGGCATGTGTTTGGACACACCTGGCAGGGGGAGATAGAGAGGGAGGGGGCTTGGAGGAGTGTGAATGAGAGGCCTGTTGAGACACTGTGGGGAACGGGTGGGCATATTGGAGAGCAGCAGGTGCTCAGCCAATGTGGGAGGTGCCCCGAGCCCCCAAAACGGCACCTCAAAAGAGGGGGAACCTCTGATTGGCCGCCGATCAAGACTGACTCGGGCAGTGGCCACGCCGCGTTGCCAAAGACCCGGTCTGGTTGCACCTGGCCTGGAGTCACGTGACCGGAGACGTCTCAGACAGACCCTGTGTGTGGTGTTTGTGCGTCGGTGCTTTGAAGTCCCCGGGTCTTGGACTTGTTTTTGTCGCGACCACATGGGGAGGGAAGGCCTGCCTCTTCCTCTCAGGAGACCTGGGGGGAGTGGCTTTGTGTGTTTGCCAGTCGCCATAGACACGGTTCCCTTCCAGTAGGGTCCCTTTTGTTTCTCAGCTAATTTGATTTTATTCACACTTCTCTCATCTCTCCAGGGGTGGTGATCAGTGTTCAATCTCTTTTCTATTAGAATACCAATCAAACACTCACCCACACTGACTAAATATGCAAACACAAAGCCAAGAGCCTCTTCATCGTCAGGCTACAAGTATATGCTTGTAGGCCAGCAAAACCATCTGGACATCGTGTAATTCTGCTGCTCCCGCCCATAAATTCAACATAGGGAATTGACGAATTATCTAAGCAGCATTGGGACTGTTATGTATGAAATATATTCCACTAAAGTTTATAAAATACACATCCAGACATACACAATACCTCAGCAACGTTTACATTATTATTGCATTTGTATTCCTACTGTAGAGGTACTATTCAACTACTCTCTGTGAATAGTCCTAGCTTTTTCACTTGGCTTTAAATCATTGACTCATGGAAAATTAGACATTTATACTCAGGAAATGCCAACTTCAAAAATAAACCCCATTATCTACATATATTTACTCATATTTTGGATCAGTTTAATTCTAACGTACAGTGCTCAACCAGAAAATGCTGAAAATCTAAAGTGCAAAATTAGTGCTTTTAACATAAAATAAACAGCAGTAAGTTGCAAATGCTTGATGTTTTTGAGCAAATATCAGATAACCTTCATTGGAAGTCAAGAGTGACCAAGTATTCTACCTCTTTTTGCTGACTCTGTCAAAAATCTGTCCTATCATAGTTGTTTTTAGGTATAAAGTTCATCACTGTTAAGATTTCCTCAGACATGACTCTGTTTTTGCTTAAGGGAGCATGGACACGTGTCTTCACATTCACACAACGGTGTGAAACTTCAATTTCATCAGATTCCAACCCAACTAAAGACCTATGGGAGATTTTTTGGAAAACATGTTGGACAACTCCTCTTCTCTAATAAGGGAGTATATTTTGGAAGCACAGTACCTCCAGTAGAGTTCACAGACTTGAACAATCAATGCCAAGTGGCATCGCCAACTACCTCAATATGCAAATGTTCCAATAATTCTATTCTATTATTACCTTTCATTAAATTCTAATTAAAGCAATCTGAGAAGAAACAGGACTTCTGTATTTTACTCCTGGCTGTGGTTTTGGACTGTATAAAAAAAGTGAAAGTGGCTTTACCTTTTCACTACAGCATAAAATCAGGACAGGTCCTCTTTATACTTAGTCTTTTGACTTGGACAAAGACAAGAAAGCTGTGGAAGAAAGGTGTAAAAAAAAAATTTGTGTGTGTGTATGTTTTTGTCCTGATTTTGGCACATCCAGCTCTACATATGTACACGTGTTTAGGTGTATTATATGGATATGATTACATGTATAGAGCCCAGACAAAGATGTATATAAATAATTGGCCTCTTGAATATATATGTATGTACTTATTTACACATATAATTTTGCTTAAACACACTTCTCCATATTGTGTTAGCTCTGCAGGTGGCACAGTGGTTGGGCTGTGGTTAGCATTTCTGCCTTGAGGGTTCCAGGTTTTCCCCAATTCCCTATTGGACTACAACCTCTCTGTGTAGTGTTTGCCTGTTTCTGTTCAACACACAGGTTTCCTCCAAGTTCCTCAGTTGCCCTTGCCATCAAAAACGGGTATAAATAGGTTCAGTCTCCTCTCATTGCCCTTGACTATGGTAGTGACGAAGATCTGCAGTTGGAGCTGCTCATGCTAATTGCTCATGCTAATTCTAGGTGCTAGGTACTGTGTGTATTAAGATAAAATACAGAAACCAGTGGGGATAATAAAATAACCGTAACTTTAAATGTGTCTGGCACCTTCCGATATCATTTTGGAATAGCGGCAAGTTCTTTCAACAAACCACACTTGTTTTGCGCAACGTTGAACTCAGGACACAACAACAAAATAATGTGGGAAAGAAGTTGGTTGGTTTTATGTTGAAAATCTGAATCACTGAGTACATGTGCACATGGGCTTAAAATGCCCAAATCCCTACTAAAAACACCACATAAAATGATGTGTGCCATTTTGTAGTTGAAACTTGAGTGTTGATGTTCTTTCATGTGCCAAGGGGGTCTTTGAAAACAATAACTCACAGACAATTTAATACCAATCCTGCCACCAAGAAATGGAAATATTCACCCCTCATTCCTGCAGAGTGCATCCAATGAGCCAGACTAATATACATACATACATAATGCATGGTTTATAAGTAAATATAACGGAGCATATAATCCTATTACATGTATTCCGTTAGTCCTCATTGCTGGGTGTGAGTAAATAACCCAGGAGGATGTCATTGTAAAAGTCAGTGTTGCCAAAATTTTAGTTATCATTGTATCAGTTATGATAACAATGTGCTGACCTAAGTGAACACTGAGATTTGAGGACACGTGACATTAATAGTCGTCCTTGATACTCGAGACTTGGATGTCTCTCCTTGACCTCCAGACCTGACGGGCCATGGGCCATGAGGATGACGTTTCTCCTCCGATGACCCCTGACCCCCTGCAACGCAAGAAAAACCATGCCAATTATGTCCCAGCCTCAGTGATAAAAGTCTATAGAGGAAAATGAAGAGAGATAAGAACAAGGGAGAGAGCCGTAGACTGAATAGGGCAGTCTATTGTTGTGAAATTGTTCGTTTTTCTGTGTCAGGACAAAAGGGAAATCAATAGGAGATATTGATGTTGAGCTCAGGGCTCACTTGTATCTTGGTTACTTTGTCTTCTTTCTGTTACACTTAGTGAATTTTGGTTTTGAAAGTGTGTGTTCATGCATGTGTGTGGTACCCTGTCTATTTTTTATTTTTTTTCATTTCAGAATGACGTCAAATGATTTCTTTTGGGAAAACTTGAGTTTGCGTCAGCGCTTAAATGCATTCTGGATGTGAGCTGATTAGGTTTTCATTATTGTTTCTTTGAAAGGCAATAGAATTACTTCAGCCTGTTAAAGCTGTACTGATGGTTTTCTGGCATCATTGAGCAAAAATTCCATAATTACCTTTCAGCATATTCAGATGGTCTGACAGGAAACAAGGATCCTACTCGCTTTTTATAAACCCTGGGCTGTTGAAAATCTATCCCGTCAAGGGAGATTTTAGTTATTTTCAGACAGGAAGGGGTTAAATATGGAATTGACAGCTGTATTTAAGCTGCATGAGCTCATCTATATTTATATTTAGTTTTCTGATTTGGACTACTAGGACAAGCTGTAGGAGGAAGGTGTGTGCTTTCCAGTTCTGGTGTGTTTTTCCTCTGATTTTAGCTCCTGCTGCTTTAATGTTTAGCGCCTGTATTCACTCCCCTGTCACTCAACACAATCCTCACTGTCACTTTGAGCCGCTGAGTCTTCCTCTGCTGCTGTGACCTCCACTGTGAAATTCACTGACCTGATCCTCATTCAGGGAGAGTAACACATGTGTATGTGCGTGTGTGCACGTCTGTGGCAGTGGTTATGTATGTGTGTGTCCTGGAGAGCGGTGAACAGATGGCAGAAGGACACCCCTATGTCAGTGACTCTGAACTCGTACCGTTTCCATCACTCACCTCTGTAAATAATTACCGAAGATGCTGTGAATGACACAGATGCGTATGCAACACAGTCACCTGCAAAAAGAATTTGCCATTTTACGTTTCTCCAAACTGCGGGTAGATGTAATTTGTCATTGTCAAAGGATCTGTGACTTTAACCTTTTTCTCAGTAGGAGGCAGTTGAGGCAAAATGTAAGACTTTGCCACCAGAAAGCATCCTGATTCCTCAATGTTTTTAGGTTCAGGTAATTGAAGTCTTTTGGGAAAGGTCATGGTTTCTTAAACTATTAATAAATACATAATGAGCTGTTTATTAGTATATCTTTTCCCTGTAGTAAACCTTTCCCTACCCTTAAAGTACTAAAAATAATAATGAAAGGCAGTGAATTTAAGCATAATTTATATAATTTATCACAGATGCAGATAAAAAAAAAGTTGAGAAAGGTTAGTTTTTTTAGATTTATTCATTCATTGGAAATAAAGATGTGATTACAGTTATTTATGTTATATCGTCACTATCGGGCAGAAACCTGTTATGTCCAAAATGGTTATTTTTCAGGAAACTGAAAAAACGATGCATTTTCTAAATAAATTAATGGAGTTAAGAGATGTAGTCACAAGCCATTTTCAACACCTTTCATTGGTTAAATATTTCTAAAACCATCAGGACATCATGAAGACTGACCAATAGAATGGGTTTATGACAAAAAAAAGGCCAAAATTAGACTTACAAGGTTTCTGCCCGACAGCGACGATATATTGTAGAAAGTCAGTTTTTTTAATCAAATCTTTTTCAGTATTAAACCAAGCACCAGTATCTTTCTTTAATTCAAGCTAAATCAGTGTCTAAATCAAAGACTATTCAGTAAAACAAAACACTTCACTGGAGTCACTTCCTGTATCAGTGTCACATGGTTTCTCCACTGCCCCGCCCCATTAGAAGTCTACAGGTAGATTCTGTCCCATTCATTCCAGTGGAAGAAGTGAATGTGATTTACATATGTATTTATTTCATAGTCACACAAGTAAAAGTGGACCCAGTTTTTGTAAACTCTGTTTCCTCTGAACATTCTGATGTTGACATGACGTTTCTCAGACTCAAAGATCAGGAGGAAATGGACGTGGTTTGAGGCCCGTCTCTGTCTCAGCAACATACTCTTGTGAGATCTCACAACACAAATACAAGAAGGAAAAAAGCAAATGGTATTTGCCCATAAAAAGAAAAATCAATATTATCATTTTATTTTATTTTAACACCTCTGACCACTTAGGAGACAGGAAGTGAACAGGTTGGTATCATTAGTGCATCATCTTTGTTAATGGAAAATATTTGCCTAAACCTAACCATTATATTGCCAAAAATGTGATAATTTATTCATTTTCTGAACTGCTCAGTCCTCGAGAGGGTTGTAGGGGTGCTGGAGCCTATCCCAGCTACCAGCGGGGGAAGGTGGGGTAAACCCTGGACGTGTCACCAGTTCATCACAGGACCGACAAAACATGATAAATGAATGCAATTTCTAAGAAACACTGATAATGCAACACTTACAACTGCATAATGTCAATGGATATTTAGAAATACTGATACAAAACATATTTTATTACAAGAGTGTTGATATTATATGTATCTGGTTTGTAGCAACGGACAATGACACCTTTATTCTGGCAAATGGGTTGTTTGTCCATGTATTTATTACATTACAGAGATGGAAGCCTGTTTACATTGTCAATAAGGTTAAGAGTTACGTTAATGTTAGGTTTATATAATGTTCTCTAAACACAAAGAAACACACTATAGGAAACAAAGAAATGCATTCGTCGTTTACTTCTGTGTCTTGAAAGACCATATATATGCCTTCATATGTACAGAAATGTTTATATTTGCATGTAAATACTTGCTAATACTAACAATTTCAGCACCCAGCTCCTCCATACACATGGCTAAGCTCGGCTTTTAATTAACAGTAATTCCAATCCTTGGTTATTCCAAATCACGATGTAATTGTCATGTACAATAGTATGATGATGTTCGCATTGCAAGTAAAAAATAGCATTTGTCCAGTACCAAAGCAATAGTTGCAGGATGGGGAGAGTATTAAAGCCTAGATAATGAAACTGACCTACCTAGAATAATCTGTGCCCAATTGAAGCTCTCATTTAGGCTTTTTTTCATCAACCTTCATATTTCAGTGATGCATAATACTGTAAATATAAGGTTTATTCTGCAAAAACACAAAAGCTCTGATTCTCTGTTTCCAGGAGACAGACCTGAGCCAATCTGTCTAATCTTAAGTAATTGCCATCATGTTGCAGCGGCATCAGCAGTGGTGCCCACTCATGTCAATCAGTGTACATCATGTTCTTTTTAATTTATTTTTTTTGCGCATAAATCCTATGTGCACAAGTGCCGGGAACGAGTACACACTCTGCAACACACACACACGCAAGTAATTAAGTCTGAAAATCTGAAATTAAATCACAAACAAGGCTTGTTTTCCTTCATGATGGGCCTTTGAATATGTCTGTCCGTTATTGGCCGTTTAGTGTGAGCCTGTGTCATTGTCTTAGCAAAAAGAAGTAATCAGCGCGACAGAGATAAAGACTGAATTACTGTGGAAGAGGAGATGAAAAAAGAGCGGGGTTGAGAGGACAGGAGCGTAATGGGGAGAGAGAGAGGAGGCCTTTGTGAATGCCAGTGCTAGATGTATACATTTATTATCTGCTTAATTTTACATGCTGTTTAAACAGGCAATCCATTTTTAAATGCTTCCATTTTCCTTGGCGAGCACTTTTCTGTGCCGAGGTAAGAGACTCTTTCTAACTGCCATTTCCTGTCTGACTCCGAGTCAGACAGACACAACACGAAGGCCATTATTCTAATGCACATTGAGGCTATGACAATCAGGGAATGAGCTGTACCTGAGAACCTGATGTTTTTTTTGTTGTAATTCCTGCAGGAGTCTGGAACAAATGTCAGAGATTAAGTTATTTTCAGTGAATTTAATCATAAAATGAGTTCATTAAAAATGTGTTCAAATATTAAATAACACTGTCAATTATTAATTACAATTATTTGGCTACTGAGACAATTTTTTTTTTCGCAAATTGGGTAAACTCAGGTCAATATATAGCTGTTCACAGCATATCATGCCAGAGTGTTAGTTCTGTAAATTCTAAGTGATCAAATTCAGACACTTTGCAAAGTGATGCAAAGTTGAACGCTGGAGTTTTCATTGGAGTTCATATCGGAGATCTCATCTGTGCTGACATGTTCCCTTCAAATCTCAGCTCTCAAGAATGAACAGTTTGGGATTAATTTGTGTAACCAGAAGCAAATGAAATATTAGCTCTATATAGTTTGGCTTTACTGTAGAGTCCCCAGCCCAATATGATCTCAAGTGGACCAGACCAGTAAAATAATAACACAATAACCTATAAATAATCCCAACTCTCTGTGTTTTAGAATGAAAAAAATACAGTTACTTTAAGGACAAACTATCCATTTTTTTATCCTTTTTTTTTAAAAAAAAACTGAATAACCTGAAATTTCTTTGGAAAAATAAGCAATTTTAACATTATTGTGCTTCAATTTATCATTTACACATGTGCATTACAACTTGCAGATCAGTGGATCTACAAATACACAAAACATTTAGTAACAGGCAGAATATTCTTAAATTTGCACTTACTTCTCTTAAGACATTTCAGGTTGTTCATATTTGTTCGGGTAATTCACATTTTATTGTGAAAGGATAGTTTGTAAATGGAAATGTTTTCATTGAGTTTTATTTTTTTACATTAAAACAGAGAAACATTTGGAGATGTTTCATTATATGTAGGTTATTATGCTAGTATTTTACTGGTCCGACCCACTTGAGATGAAATTGGTTTGAACCCTTGATTGTTAATATCTTCAGTAATTTTTACATTTCATACATTCACCTCATGGACCAGATTGGGCGCTTTAGTGGGCCAGTTTTGGTCCACGGGCCATATATTTGACACCACTTCCATAGACCTGTATCTGCGAGAAAATGGCCAAGGGGTGGGATTTTAACACACACACAGTATATATGCATGAACACTTGAGTGACATATGAAATTATTTTCAGTTCAGTTGCTCAGTGTGGATCCATGCACATAAGCAGCATACGGTAACAGGGAGGTGATGCAGGTGTTAACGTGGTGCTCTGTATCTGTTTTTATGATAACACAGACCCATGAAACAGGCATTTATTCCTTATTGCTCTGATACATCTCAGGTCGTGGGTTACAGTTGTTTCCAAAACACACCATCATGCCATAATGGCATAATCCCTTAACTCCTAAATGTCATAATGGGAACTGTAAATGCAAATAAAGCACAAATGTAGTTGAGAACTTACAATGTGCTTAGTGTGTAAACAATCAGAATACAAATGGCACTAGCTTAGCAAGACCTGCTGTCCATCAGAGGGGTCAGTTCACATTAAGGAATCGGACAATTACAAATTAACCTTTACTTTACATGAATGTCACATTACAAATCATCTGAATAATTTATTTACAGTATGAAATTAGATTATCTGTCAGTTTTGCATTATGAACATATTCTTTATTCAACAGCACTTACCTGCAATATGACATGATTCTGTCAAATTGAAGGGAATGAATAAGCGGCCAAATAAGTATTGTTGCTATGAAACTGTAGTGCTCATTAGTGGTTTGTGGCAAAATAAGAGTTCACCCCACTTGTATGGCTGTAGAGAATCTACCATGTGATGCAGACTTGGGCAGTTCACCGGTGTTTCTGACATTTAAGCAGGGTTTAATACGTTTGCAAGCAAAAATTTGTGCACCTCTCAAAAAAAAACAAAGCATATTTTGTTGTTTAATTTTAGTGAAAAGATGTTGATAATATGACATAATGTAACCGTGCATTAATATTGCTGGTATTATAGTGAGTTTTTTCCCTGTATCCCTCAGAGACTGTGCAATTGTATGTGACTGACAGCTGTAATCATCAGCTGTTGCTAAGATTTCCTCAGACGTAACTATGCTGCTTCTATGGAAACATGGAGAAGTGTTCTCGTTTTGCAACAAGCATGAAATGACATCTATATGTATATGTGTTGTTTTCGTTTGTACTGACAGGAGAGAAATGTAGAAGGAATGTGTGTATTTTCTTATTACGGTGTTTTTTTTTCTATAGCTCCTATGGCTTCACGGAAGTATTTTCAGATATTTGCTTATTATGTGTTCCCTTTTAACATCATACATGCACAGACAGACCTGTCAGATAATAGTGGTTTAATGTTAACAGCGTTGGTGTATTTGAGTTTTATGCAGTGAATTCAGAAAAGTTGATATGTTTTCTCATAGTACAGAATATATGTGAGATTTTTTTTCATTTTCTATAGGTTGTTTGCACAAAGGGAAGGAATGTGTAAAAGAACTGGCCACTGGTGGATTACATTTTACATATTTAATGTAAAGTCGGGCCAGAGCTCTTGTCCATGGTTTAGTGAACACATGAACATGCAGTGCTGTCTCACATGGCCCAGCATAACCTTCTCATTTGGTATTTACTGAGGAAATAAAAGAACAGAGAACATGAAGTTGTGTTCATGTGGATTTGTAGTACGTGAAACCATGAAAGTAGAATTCAGGACATTAATGATGATCCCTACAACATTAGCTGTGAACTAAACAGAACTAAGAAACCTAAAAATCGTGATCCAATTAAGTTTATTCCCTTAAAAGATTAATTCTCTTAAAAAAACTGCGTGCAAATGATATAAAAGCAGGTCTTGCTACTCATAATAACCATGAACCTTAACTAATCTGTTCCTATTAAACTGCTTTTACACCCTTTGTTTTGTGTTGTCCTTTCTATTTCTTCCTATTTATTCATTCTTAGACGGTGCATCTTCAGATATGCAGATGCCAGACCATTTTAAACATTGATAAACAAGCTCCATCCATCAACACGTCATGTTTGAAAGGCTTTATTTATTAAAATGAATTTTCTTGTTTAGCTTGCAGCCTGAACGTGTAGCTGCAAGTTAGCAAATATTTGACACAAATGAATTTATGAAGAAAAATACTGCCCGTGCACAAAGGGACGATTGTATACTTTAAGTGTACCGAGCATGAATGTAAAGTGAAAAGCGTTTGGCTGCTTACAGTAGATTTTCAGGGACCGTGTTAAATATTATTTTACACAAAGCCCCAGATGATACGGAAAGCTATACAAGAGGAAATGGCTTGTGAAAAATGGAAAAGAGCAGTGCAACAAGGGAAATAAACCACTAAGTTAAGGAAGAAAATCATGAGTGTTTCTTCCAGCCAACCAGCTGTCAGCTCCGTACCTGCACCGCTAACGGAATCACAAATCCTCGTGGCTGCCAGCTTCAGCTAAGTCAACAAACCTAAGCACGGGCTTGTTTTGGCCACAGGAAATCTCTCCAGTGTAAGACGCATTTACGCTTGTGCGGATGCAGCAGGCGGCTCTGGGCGTTTGGCGTGGTCCTCTGACTATGCCGAGCTGACTTTCCTCCAGTGTGCCAGCCCCTGACCCTGGCTACAGGCCTGCCCGGAGGGTCTCCGACTCATTTATAAGCCAGGATGACATTCTGGTGTTGGATGCTTGTTCGTTACCAGCTCGGTTGGTTACCGCCTGCTCTGAAAATTTCATTAGAAAAGCCACTCGCAGCAGTGTGCCTGGTACGGGAATGTGAATGGAGATAAAATGTTCAACCCGTTGTGGTTTGTTTCTCCCATTTTCTGTTAGTATGAGTCTACAGGGGGAAAGAAGAGGAGAGTACATGTTGCTAAAAGTACAAACATATACAGTATTTATTATCATATACAGTGAGTCAATAACCACATTCCCATCAACATTTTTCATGTATGTTTTGAAAAAATACACTGTATAAACTATGCATCAGGAGGAAAATTCTGAAGCCCCATCTATATTTTTCTCTCTTTGATGGCATAGGCAACCGGTTATGTTGTTTGTTTGTATCTATTTCCTCTTCAAGGTTTTTGGCCAAATGACGAGTCTCTCAAGGCCAGACCCATCTCTGTAGTCCTTTAGTGCCGTGCCAGCGTTAGACATGGGTCTGGCATCAGCTACCGATGCTCTAGACGAGACTCTGGTTACCACGGAGCTCTGAGGTTTATTATGAACCTTGAGTCATCACTGTCCGTGGCTGCAGATGGTCTGCTTCGTCCACATGCCGTCTGAAACATTAGCATATTCTCAACTATAAATACATCTTGGATGTTTCCATCGTATCTTTAAAAGTACATCTGTCAAGAAAAGTACTGTTGGCTATGATCGTCAGTGTCAGGATTTATTCTGTTTCTTCTGTCTGTTGAGGAAAAAAAGACCTTTTAAATCTGTTCAGAGTCTGTTTTTAAAAAGGACCCTGAAACTGACAGATTTGGTCTCATTGAACACGTTTGGAAGGGTTTTAAATGATGTAAATATTTTGTCCAATTAATTTCATATTTAACCTACTCTCATCGTATCTCTTTGTATCTTTGTGTCTCTTTGTTTTTCATATTAAACTAAGAAGAAAATTAGTAGTTGTCATTATTTATAGGTGATTATGTTATTATTTTAATTTATCATCATATTGGTCTGTATGTGGAGCCTCAACTAAAATCAGTTTGACGCCCTTGACTGTTAATATCTTCAGTGTAATTTTTGCACTTTGCAAATTCATCCCGTGGGCCGGATTGGAACCTTTGACGGGCCGGTTTTGGCCCATGGGCCGTATGTTTGACACTACTGATTGGGAGTATTGACTGTTATGAAGCAGCAGTGACAGTACTACAGGAGCTACCTTCACAGTATAGTTTTAATTTGACCAATACAAACCTAAGACCTATGATGAGATGCTAACTATCATTATCTCGCTCAGTTGTTAGTAAATAAAGATGGTGTAACAGTATTTGCAAGTTACTGATGTGGACTTGGAGTCAGGTGATGTCTTGTGGTTCAGCAGTGTGGATTTGTTAGTGTTTATATGAGATTATACTGATGTTAGAGTCAGTTTTGATGAAATGGGCCAGTCACAATACCTCAAACATGGTGAAATAATAATTTTGTCGATGTTAGATCTTATCAGGTGGCATTGTAATTTACTAGTGTACAGATAAGATCATCTGATGGTTATGGAAGCAACAGGTTTCATAAAGGAGCTGTTTATTCAGGGAACTGAGACACTTTTCCAATAGGACTCCATGCACACAGATCAGCCTCCAGTCTCCTTTAACATGACATGTTTACATCTGGAGATTGACATCCCCTGCCTTAAGTCCATTCATCCTTCCTTAGTCTATTAGCTCTTGAATAGATCATGTGACTTTCATGTTTCCAAATGTAAAATGAGAAAACGAATCTCCCCAAAAAAAAAAAAAAAAAAAAAACAGATTAGATTGGATTTGTTGTTGGGTGGTTGGATTGTGATATAAAAACAAGGTTTTAGTTTGAAATAAGAAAAGAGAGTTATGGTATTCTAGTTTTTGAAATGAATGAATGAATGAATGATGGACTGAAATGACCAAATTCCTGCAAAAGAAAACATACTATGCAAAGAAGCACTGTGTCATTTCCAGTTGTAGTTTAGAGATTATCTAATGTCTATCTAAAGGCAGACTTTGTAACAAGCTGAAACCAGTAGGGAGGAGAATGTAGCCTGAAGTACCCACCCAATGACAGCAGGATTCCATCTGACTACTTCCTGTGATCCAGACTAGTTGTTGGCCATTAACAGGTTTTGTTTCCTCATTCACATTCTCTTTCTCTCTTTCTTTTGTGTGATTTACTGCTACTTTGCTACCCATAGTATACTCACTCTAAACAAAGTAATCTCATTTGCATTTCTGTCTTCTCTTTTTCTTTTTTTTTTTTTTTGTTGTGGCATTTCAAAAGCTCAATTTAATTTCACCTGATGTTGATATTCACATGCAGCTAAAAGCACCTACACTTGAACAGCGTATCTTGATATAATGCTATTCTCTAAGTGTTTGTTTACTTGGATGTCTGAGTCTGGAAATCTGTTGTTTGGCTGTTTTTTTTTGTTGTTGCCAGTCTCTAGGTGATGAGTTTGCGGAGTGTAAAGCCACTCAGTGAGGGAAGCAGTGATTTATACCCGTGCAGGAGGGAGGCCACACATCTTCCAGACACAACTCAGCCATCAACTGGACTTATGTCCACCCAAAAATCCAATGCTAACTCTAAAGGTGGAGCAAACAGGACATAAAGTAAGCTGTAGATATTACCTCTGGCTGTCTCACAGTCTAACACACAAGCCTGTCCTCCTCCACTTGTTTGTTCATCTGTTCCTCTTTGCCCAGTGAGAAATGTATGCATTTCCACAGAGCATGAATAAATATATGCACACAAGCATAGATGCACATGCGTACACATGCAATGCACAGCAAACAAACCAGATTACACTGTACATACAAATATTAGAATATAAACCATAAATTGCACTCCAACTTTTACAAAATAACACATTTACTGGAAGGAAATATACCAATTATTTCTTATTTATTAGCTACATTTGGATTAATGAGGTCGATACTCCATGTCTTATCAGAAAAACACACACACACTGGATGCAATTGTTAACGAAAACATGGAAAAAATTCCTCTTTATCCATGTAAGTGCACAGTAGCATGCATAAATAACATGCATGAATCTGTGGTCATGATGTGTCGATCTAATGCTCCTGTCACTTTGAATTACCAGTCCCATGTTGGAGCCGGCCAGCTGTAGACTGCTGCGACTTAACTGTAGCTGCAACATATAACAACCGACTCCACAGCAGCAGACCACATAACAAAGTTACCATTCAGTGTCTTAGTTTGGCCTCTGTCTGTTGCTGCCAACTTGGTGATATGCCATCCAAAACTGGCAACAAGCTGGAGCTGGAGCTGGACTGCAGCCAGTATATCCCCTTCTATGAACTACACATGCTCACAGAATAATACACAGCTGTGCTTGCAGAACTGATGCAAAGTTCAATATATACAGAAACATGAGTGTACTGTAGGCAAATGTATACAGCCACTGGCAAACACACTCATAAATCTGCACTAACAATAGCCATCTATAGCTATGGTCTCAGAGTCTTCAGAGCAACCACAGCTTAACCCATAAAGACCCAAAGAGCCAATGGCAACCAAGTCATCTGCTGATCTAAAAATTTTAATAACTTCTGAACCACTAAAATTATCAGCACATATAAATGATTGGTGTAAAATGCAGTTTGTCATCTTTTTCATGGTCATCAGATATGACCATTTGGTCGTTCAGAGGCCCCGCAGTGAACATGGAAACACCGTCATCTTCTACAACATTGATTCAATGTTGGATCAATGAAAGTGGATGAAGACATTTATTTTATGTTCAGTTAATTATAAATTTTACTGAAAAAGTAACTTTTTCTTCAGTTTTCTCTGTTTCTGATATAATAACCCCCGATTATAATCTGATCTTTTATGAACATCTACATGATCTGTAAATTAAACATAGGAAAATACATGATTTACACTGAAAAATACTAAATACAGATGATAATATTACAATAAATGGTGATAAATCACTTAAGAAAGATTAAATATAGAGCAAAATGTATTTGAGAACTGCCACTAAAGTAGCAGTGGGTCTTTATGGGTTAAAGTGAAAAGTTATTTAAAACTGCATATCCACCAAGAAGTTTTAGTCCCGGTAACGAAACGTTTCCTAAAAGTGTTTGTTGTTTGAATTTCTTTACTCTCAAAAGACAAACAAAGATTAAGCAAATTACTCTGCGTAACTGTGTGAGAAGGCAACAGATGTTTATATACATCACTTTTGTCTGTAATATACAATATGTGCACAAAAATAGATGATGATCTCCTCTGTAACTCCTTGGTAATATGTTGACCCACAATAAAATAAATAAATAAATAAGATCATGTACAGCTTTATAACAAGGCTGCAAGTGCTGACAATCAGAAATGTTCAACTCTGAAAACAAAGTTGTTTATCTCCCAGAAAGTAATACTTCTACCCCTTATAATATCACTACAAGTACAAGTGTAGCTAGAGTTAGAAAATATAATGAGTTATTTAGTATTATATATTATATTCATTAACATAAAAATTGACATAGAAGTAAAAATCTTGCCATTTCTTGTCTGAAAATATTGAGTCTTCACACCCTGATGATGATGCAGCGTTGAATATTAGAACAAAGAACAAAAATCAATATTAATGTCTTAAAAACAGAGGATTTTGTCCAGTTAAAGTCTGTCAAAAGTCATTCATTTTCCTATTTATTCCTCTGTACTGAATCTCTCATGAATAAAACAAAAGCAAAAAAAGATTGATTGGTTAATTTGTCAGTTTAAATCAGAAATATGTTAAAAACACACAGCGACACAACCACACAGGCTGTAAAATGGCTGTTTCTGTCAGTGAACTCTGGTAGATCTAAGAGCACTTCAGGGCTTCATTTTCCTGTGGGTAAATACAGTGACAGCAAGAAAAAGCAGTGGAAAATATCCTAAATATAGCGCATACTTACGCTAATTTGATTATTAAGCTGGACTATCTTAGGTCATAAAACCAGTAGAAAAACTCAAACTATTCCTGTCAAAGCCTCGTATGGTTCTGTTTAAGTGTCTTGTGATTCTCTATCATATGGATGAACCTGAAATATGTCTGTCTCAGACATTGATCACCACACTTTTAGCTTCTGTCTGACTTACGACAATCATACAATGGATGGAGTTAGAGTCAGAGCAGGAGTTACTGTAGCAGTGTGTACTATTATCTGCTTTAGTCCACTTCCACTATTTTCAACTTCCTCATAATTGTAAATAAATGAACACTTTATTGTTGTTGTTTCATGCACACATTCAAACTACACACCATCAGCAGTAATTATAATAATCCTATTAGTTTTGGGTTTTTTTTCTATTATTACTACTTTTTTTCACTATTTTTAAAGTGGTTCTATGTCTTATTGATGTAGGGGGGAGTCACATATAAACACACTTAGGACTACCAAAGCTTATTGTTTCAACACATCTGTATTGTGGCAACATCAAGTTTTCTTCCTCAAACTCAAACTCATAAGTGCTTATTTTGACATCTGGTCCTCATAATCAAACTCACCTGTGTAGAAGAAACGCTGCTATTTCAGCATCAAACTCCATTCTTTTCATTTAGAGCTGTGTCCAGTGGTGAAAACAAAAACAGTGTCTCTCTTTTATCACTTTGTCACTTTCTTTGACTCTCACAGTCAAAGTGGTTCTCATCCCATCTGGTCAAAGACCTTATGGTGTTAGTTTTCCTCACCATGGGAGACCGACAGTTACTCACTACTTCCTCTAGTGGCCACGTAAATCCCCCGGCCCATCAGTGTAAATACATTCAGTTTATTTTTATATATAATTTAATACTTTTGCACCTTTGGCAGAACATCAACGCTCTTTATCCTCAACACTCCTTTACATGTTTCTGTTTTTCCTTTCCCCTCTGCATAATATATATAAGTGGCATTTGTTATTTTCTTCTTTTGGGAATACAATTAACCCTTTCATGCATGAATTATGAGAACCTTAGTCAAGATTTTTGTGTTTTTATTCCTCTTTAGGCAAGAATAAAACAATGCATTTGAATTTTCTTAATGAACCTATTTCTCATGGAATTACAAAAACGTCAAACCCAGCTGGACACCATGTGTTCAATTTTTTAAACAAAGAAACATGTATTTAAGACACAATATCAGAAAGTGATATACTGTGTGAAAATTATGAAATAAAAACATTTTTCATGCAGCTAATCTGATGTTTTCCTCACGTTTTATTACACTCTAATACTAGTTATTACTCACTTCATGGAGATAATATAAAAAAAAAACTTTTTGTTTAAGAAAACTATTAATTACAGTCTGATAACAATTGTTGGGTGATATGTAACTAAAACAAAACAACAAAACCCATGAATATACAACAGAGAATAGAGTAGAATAGCTGTCCACAGTAGCGACCACTATGCATGAAAGGGTTAAAATCCCTAAACTTAATTTAGACATTACTGTGTAAATATATTCAGTTCCTCAGTTCCTGGATTTTCTAATTCCTGGGGAAAGTTCCCGTGGCTGAACTTTTGAGGAGTTCTGTCGGGAACAGTCACGGCGGCCTGGGTCTCCAATGGCAGAACAACAGTAGTGACCTTTTATAATGCAGAGCCAGACAAAGCAGGATGTGGCGAGAGGAGGTGGACAGGCAGCTAAACACACTCCAGCGTTTGCGTCATGATGTTGTGTGTGCTCAGGGCTACACGGGTCTGATTAGGAATGGCTCAGTGGCTTTTTCCGTACCAATAAACCACCCTTGTCCACATTTCCTCTGCCTTTCTCCCTCTCCTTCCCTCCCTCCCTCCCTCTTGTTTACCTCTGTCTGCTTCCCCTGTTATTTCCACCCAACATGTTGTACTTTTTAGTTTTTTTGCTCCGTTCGTCCGTGCTCCGACTACTTCCGAGTGACTCACCTCTCAGCCAGGTAACCAACAACCCGCCTCGGACATCGGTAAACTCATTAACATTCTGAAGCATCCCCGACACGGTTGCCATGACGTCAGCGTCTCTCTGGAAACTCATCCGGGGATCAGGGTCAGATTCGCCTCCTGCCATCGTCATATTACTATTCATCCCATCATGTAGTCAGAGAGCACAGTTTGAATAATTTGTTGTATATTCCTCGGCTGTTTGCTGCTCTCCTAATGGCAGTAATTTACAATCAGAAATGTTGTTCTGTGCTGTTGAAGATAAATCGTCCGGCTTCATGGAACACATGAATACATATGGCATGAAATCTGCAGCGCAAGGTGACAAAACACCTGACTGGCTTTCTAATGTGTGTTTAATTGTCCAAACCAGACTCATATTGTGTCAGAAAACCCTGCTGGTCCATGTGAGCAGGAGAAGGAATTTCAGCAGTGCATTAACCCTTTATCGGGCAAATGACTATTTTTGGTAATTTCCACATACATTGTGGGCACACTGTAATGTAAGTAATGATGTTCAAAGTGATAATGTGTATGTTGACAGGTGTCTGTATCAGCACTTATGTTGTTTTAATGCTCTAAAAGTGATATTATAATGTTCTAAAATACATGCTTCTTTCACCTTAAATGTGTTTTCCTTGTATTTATTTATTTTTTGCTCCTTACGGGTAAGGAACCAAATATGGTCACTTCATTGACGTTGATTTTCTACATAATACAAAATTTAGAAAAATTTCTCAAAAGTAATAAAGTTAGGACATATCCTCCAATATCACACTACGGTTGAAATGTTGAATTTCAGAGCCCTATAAAGGGTTAATCAGCCTGACAAACCCGTTCTGCTGTACACACGGGTTTTATTACAATATAATCACCTAGTCTGAGCCAGCAAGAAGCTGAGACACTTTCTCCTCAGAGAAATGACAGATGATGAGCATCGCCTTCTTGCTGACATGTGTGGACAACATGTGTATTGGTTATTTTCTTGCATCCGAAGGTGCAACAACATCTCAATTATCTAAATTGCCATCCTCGTTTCCAGGACGCATTATGTACGAGCAATTACGCAATTTCAATACCAAGTGGAGTGGGTGCTTTATATTAACCATCACGATTGGTTTTCTGTTAAAAGTCTCCAATTATATCACTTATATGGTCACTAAGCTGATGTTGTGTAACTGTTTTGGCTTTTTCACTCACAGTAATGACCACAGGATGGGTTACAAACCATCACACCATGTTATTTTATCACAACAGCACAAATTACCAAAGATATTACAGATGCTGACACTTTATTTAACTAGGCAACAGTTAATATAATCTCAGATGTGGGCAGAAACACAATGGGTTTTTGTCTTTTTTTCTCAGACATCCATTTTCCAGCATGATTTCATTTTATCCACTCCTGTGATTTATTTGGTTGCAGCTGAACTACAAAAATAAAGCCTGAGGGGAAAGGCTTTAAACGAGAGAGGAATCAACAATTTTGGTGGAAATCACTGTGGGTTTTTTAAAGAAACTGACCTTTATCTTCATTTTTTTTTTTTTTTTTTTTTTACATTTAGTCGATCTCGGTGAAGTTGTCAGGTTTATTTCTTAAAGCACTAGCTCTAGGTAATGCATAATTTCTGCTTTTTTTTAAAATTTTTTTTATATCTACACACCTTTTTTGTACAATTGTATACATATGCACACAAAGGTAAGATTCTGAATAACTTTACTTTTTTTAGTTTTCAAGCACAAATGTTTTTCTGTTGCACTGCTTGGTTTGTTTTTTGAGAGAAACATTATGACCTTTTTTGAGTTAACATTTAAACACTAACTGCGATCTCTGATAACACTATTATTATTCGAACTGCTTGTGATGTGGATGAAGCTTTGTAGTAAGACCCTCAAAAATGTCAAATTTATCTTTTTTTTCCTATTTTCATGTTCATTTTTTTCCATTTTGCTTACTTGTTGATGATTTGGTTCATTGTTTGTTATATATTGTTTTCTGTTCATTTGTATAAATGTTTCTTCATTTTATGGATTATTTTGTCAATTTTCTTAATGACTTTCTCAATTTTCTAGATTGTTATGACAATTGTCCCAATATCTTTGTTCATTTTCTTGATTATTTTGCCTATTTCCTTGATTTAGTCCTTTTGTTTTGCTTTTTTTTTTTTTTTTGCTTATTGTGTTGTTTTTTTCTTATTACATATTGTGTGCGCTGGCTTTCACAGCATCAAATGAACATACATGCAATCTGTCTCTTTATAAACTACTATTGACATTTCATTGTCTGTAGACAAACATTGACTGTTTTTTCTTCTATGTAGACCTTTATTAATGATTTTTCTATACAAACACTCTGTATTTTGTGTACCATTACATATACCATTGCCATGTGTAATGTACTGATGCAAAAACTTTTCCTTCTTTACACCTTTTGGAGCTCTGTATGCATGCCTCTTTATTCCATATATGATAAAACATTACTGCAAACTGCTCTACCCTGCATGCAGTGTTTTGCGTGCATCCCCTCAGTGTGTCGTCGGTTCTTTGTGAGCCTATTCAAGCGACTTTCTGCCGGTACCGTATTGACAAGCTTGACGAATTTTGCAAGAACTATTTGCTTTTGTAAGAGATGCATAATGTGTCGCTGGTTTAGTTTTGTGGTTAGTGTGTGCAGTTTTGCAAAAAAAGAGGAAAAAAAAATATCCTGGAGTTTCAAAGACGCCTGAAGAGTCTAAGCCATCAGAAAAAGCAGTAATGTAATTTCAGATCTCTCTTGCTGTCATAGAGGACAACGCAATCACTTTTTCACCTTTTCTGCTTTTCCAATATGTGTGCAGCTCTCCAGTCTGATTACATTTTATCCGCTACTGTAGCTTCTAGCAGTAACACTTCTATATGTTTTATTATAAAAAATAATGGCTTAACAAGTGAGAGAAAATGGAGGTTATCTGTAATTGTGGCCAACTAAGGAAGATTTACTTGATCCTGGTGAGGCTAATATAAAAAAAAAACCTTTTATTTGTTTATTTATTTATTTTAAACACAAATTACAAGCGCTTGCACACATCTGCATCTATCTGTATGAAATGATTTTTTTTTTTTAATATATTAGCACCAGTGAATATATAATGCTCTTTCTTCCCTCAGCAGTTGACAGTAATGTGCCCTTTATTAAGGCATTAAATCCCCAACTGCTGCTCAGTGGCGAAAAGGTCATCTCCCTAATGTGTGACTATGTAAATGGAAGACCCCCTGCAGCAAATATAAGGTTGTTAAGTAGCCGAGGGGGTTGGAAATACAAAAAAGGAGTTTAAATAAGTCATTCATATGCTACATTTAACTACAATTGTATTAGAAACCACATGAATACATCAGTTGTAAGAGCACTGATGATGAATACAGCAGGAAACGCAGCAGACCGATGACCTCCAGTCTATGAAATTAGGAAAACCTGAACACTGAATGGCTGTTTTTGTGAAGCGCCATAATTACATAACCAAGTTAAATGAAAACACATCTGATGGGAGATGAAAACAAAAGACACATCTGTGATCAGTGTTGCAGCCAGAAATATACTTGGACACAAAACTTCAGTTAGCCACCGCTGACCACAGGCATTACTGATATAAAAGGTTTAGTAACTTTTTAACCAATAATCTTATCATTACAGTTAGATAATTCAGGTAAAATGCAGTTTTTCAGCTTCTCATGGTCATCAGATATGACCTGTTTGGACCTTCAGAGGCTTCGTAGTGAACATGGAAATACCGTCATCTTCTGTAACATTGATTCACCAGTAAAACCCAGTTTGACAAATGCCAACAATTGTAGATACTTGTTTTTATGCGCAGTTAATGACATATTTTGTTGAGTTTTCTTTATCCTGATATAGTAACCTTTGAGTTTATTTATGTACTTTTCATTTTAAAAAATTCTTTTCATTTCCCAGTGAGCATTAGTTTTCTTCACCATGAGAGACCAGCAGAGTGACTCACTACTCCCTCTAGTGGTCATATAAATCTGCCGGATCATCGGTATGAATGTATTCAGTTCATATTTCTACAAATTAATACATTGGCATCTGTGACAAAACTTTAGAGCTCTTTATTCTAAAGTTTAGAATAAACATTAAAGTGTTTAGAATCTAAACACTTTAATGATCCTTTTAGGTATTTTTTTTTTATATTTGTAATAGAAATACTACATATAGACCTTTTACTAGCACATGTGCACATGTTCCACCAAAACTACCTTCCAACACTACTGAAGTTAATATTAATCACATATCACACAATGTTACAGCTTGAATTATATGTAGAAGGTAAAGAAGTAGAAAAAAAAACCACTTGTGGCACATGATGTGTACTAGTTCATTTATTTTTTCTTAGTTAGTCAGCATCAGGAGTCGATCGTGACCTCATTCTGGTTCTTTTGAAGTCATGATTTCATATTTGTGATGTGTGAGAATGAATGAATTTATCAAGAACTGAGAAAATGCTACAAAAAAGTTGTGTGTTTTGCTGTGTGACTGAGACTCACTTCTTATTTATAAAATTAAACATGTTTTACACATCCAAATGAATTTTCATCTTCATCTAAGAAAACTGCTGCAAGTTATTGACTCAAATGACAAAAATTATAATGAATTGATGCTAATGGTTAAACACATTTATGACAGAACTCCTGTAGGCCTGGATAAAACACATGTGGTACCACTGGAGAGTTTAGCCTTAGTTTTTTAAGGCATATGGATAGGATTAATAATTGAAAAATGAGCCACAGAAGGTAGTTACGATCTCTGAGGGTTAATCCCATAATAAACAACTGGAAGGACTGAATTCAGTGGATAAATACATGATAATAATGCAGATCCTGCTATCTGTGTCTGTATCTGCATTTTTGCCGAGCCGTGCTTCATATCTTGTGTTTTGGCTTTCTGAACAACTGCTTTTGAAGTCGATGAGCCAGCTCAACTACAACTTGCCGCTGTAGTTGTTCTCCACCTAATTAGATGCTGACAGGTGGTTAGTTTCCCCGGTTAATCATGTGGGCTGATAACAAGCATACAGCAGGTTCAGCCGCAGACAAATAACGATAAAGACAGAAATATGTCAGTAATAATCGTCTCAGGTTGAAGTTTTACTAGGACTCTTTTTTTTTTTTTTAGGCCAAATTACAGGGAGAAATAACCACCATATTTAGCCATGCAACCTTGATAAATACCTGAAACTGTCCTTTTGCAATCACAGATAAAGCTGGATTTGTATTTTTTCACGACAGCTCTTTTGAAGACGTCAGTCAGTCCGCGGACTCCAATTTAACACAGGCAATGGATACTGAATATTGCTGCCAAACTACTCCATCTTTTTCATCTTATCAGACCTCCCTGCACACAGCTCAATCACACAAGCAATTCAGACGCAACCTCTAATCCCTCAGGGAAATATGTGTTCATCCACCTGAGAAGAGATGATGGCAAAAACACTACCCTCGAAAATATCAATAACTCCTCCCATCAGTCAGTCCCTTCCTGTTCTGCTTTTGATTTTAGGAGATGTATATATATAAAAAAAAATATATATATATAGTCTCTGTGTAATAAGATTATGGTCCCAGATGTGAATTCCAACAAACAGACAAACACAGATAAAGACAGAAACACACACACACGATAACACAAACCCACACATTTTAATTAGCAACACTTTAGTGCAGAAAGCATTAAACCGTAGGCTAATTAATCTCCACAGTCTGTATTTTCACTGCTAAACCACCTTAGGGAGGGGCCCAGGTTGGTCTCTACTTTGCCGGGTCTATCTGCAGGGAAATGGTGAACAATAAAGCTGAAAATCTGAAGAGGTAACGGGGGAAAGGTCATCGGCTTAATATGCTGTTGAAGGCATTTGCTTGCGCCGCACTGATGGACAATTCCCGCACCATGAATGCGGAATGCCGGCAATTTCTACCCGCTTCCTGTCTTGTGTGTGTGTGTGCATGTGTGTGTGTCTGTGTTGGTGTGATGCATGTGAGTTCAGCTTGGTCACATACTGCTTCTCATTACAAAAACCTCTCATGACTGTATGCAATTTGTGGCGGTGCTCTGTAGCCTTTTTGTCAGCCAGCCGGCCAAGCACTGTCCCCCCCCCCACCCCCACCCCCTCTGTCTCCAGCGCCTTCCGTCACCCCCCTGCTCAATGTGTCGGTGTCAGTCCCTCTCTCCGACTCCCCTCTGCCGTTTCTGAGGACGCAACCCCCATCTGCAAATTGTTGTAATTAGCCAAGATCGTCTGCGATTCTGCGCTTCCTGTGCGGGTGACGTCAGATCTGGCCGTCCGGGGATAAGATGACTGGGCTCTCTGTGCTTGTCAGGGCCGCTTGGAACTGCACAGACGGGAAGGGAAACTTCAGAATGCAGAATCAGAGCGTGAACCCACAAAGGTACTTCTAATCCTCCAGGCGTCTCAGCAGTAAAGGGCAAATGACTGATCAGATTGCTGAAATCGAGGCTAGACATCCTGCGGTAATAAACCTGCCTGTGAGTGGGAGTAGATTGTTCAGATAAACTCCAGTGCCAGTCTAATTTCAGTAGCAGCTGATTTGTCTTCATATTGGCAACAAGAACATGTCTGTATCCATGCAAGGATGACTGCTTTGTTTGATAGATATGGACGCTGATAGGGTGAAGCGGGTCGCCGCAATGGAGATGATACTGCCCGGTGCCCATTTCTCCTTATTAAATATACAAACACACACATACACACACTGGCACCACAAGACTAATCCTCTTAAGTGTCAGTCTGAACTGCAGGAGCGAAGCAGGTCTCAGGCTCCTGCTGTGGGTGCTGGCCTCATTTCCAGTGCTCATTTCCTGCCCTGGGCAACACCTTTCTAAAGTTCCCCATGCCTGTGTCCGTTAAAAAAAAAAAAAAAAAAAAAGTCCCATCTCCACTCTTACTGTTAAAGGAATACACAACTGAATTGCTTTACCTATTCACCCCTTGTTGGTCTCTGAAAAACTTTGGAGCTTCAATGTGGAGCAGAGCAGTGGCTTGGTTCAGTAACAAAACATTAAACACTAATTTAACTTCAACCATCATAAGCACGGACATTTAATACCCCATGCCCTGTCCACACTTGGGGTGTCTGCCTTTACACACATATAAACTTTAATGGCATCCCATTCTTTAATATGGTTTAATTTGGAGTTGCTCCATCCTTTGCAGCATCAACTCCTCTGTTAAGGCTTTCCACAAGACTTAGGAGAATATTATGGGAATATCTGACCAGTCTTCTTGAAGCGCATTTGTGAGGTCAGGTACTGAAGTTGGATGAGAAGTCCTGGATCAGCCTCCACTCTAAAGCATCCCAAAGGTGTTTTATCCGGTTCAGGTCAGGATTCTGTGTGGGCCAATCAGCTTCCTCCACACAAAACTCACTCACCCATGTCTTTATGGACGTTGCTTTGTTCACTGGTGTGCAGTCCTGTTGGAACAGGAAAGGGTCATCCCCAAACTGTTCCCGCAAATTTGGGATCATGCATTTGTCCAAAATATCTTAGTATACTGAAGCATTAAGCCTTTCACTGGAACTAAGGGGCCAAGCCCAACCCCTGAAAGCCAAACCCACACCATAACCCCCACCCCCTTCTCCTGGCAACAGACAAACTGGATTTTTTAATTGTCTTCATTTTGGAAGGCTTCTTGACATATCCACATCCACTTTAGTGAACCAAATACTTTTTACATAAGTGTTGACAAAAGGTTGAAATATATCGAAAGGGATTTTTTTTTTTTTGTTTTGGTGCAAAACATTTGGCCAATTCTTGATTTGGCTTTCCTCAGGCTTCCTCCATCTATGCACCCAAACACATGTTGACAAATACCAGCTCTACATATTAACAACATTTGGTCATATATGAAGAACCTTGTTACCATAATGTCATTGTGGATGTAGTATGGTCTTGAGCATGACTTCGTTCCGGTTTAGGTGTTCCTAACATCTTCCACTTCCCTGGACTAGTTGAAGTCTGCTCAGGTCTTTGGTACTAGCAGCAGACCATGTGGCTGAACAATACACTGAATAATGAATTACTGACATTTTTCATAACTAATGGAATGACAAAAAAGACCATTTTTCTGGCAACAACTATACAGTTTCCATTTCCTTAATGACACCATCCATATGCTGAGACCACAAAAGATAGTCATCCTGTGAGATTCCCAGTAGTTAGATGTGACTGGCTTGTTCTAATTTCCAGCCCTGGACCAAGACATGCAGTTTCAGGCTGTTAGCTAATTGTATTATTATTATTATCAATTTTATTATTATTATTATTATTATTATTATTATTATTATTATTATTTATTATTATTATTAATTATTATTATTAATCATTATTATTATTATTATCAATCATTATTATTATTATTATTATCATCATCATTATTATTATTATCATCATCATTATTATCATCATTATTATCAATATTATTATTATTATTATTATTATTATCATCATCATCATTATTATCATCATTATTATCAATTTTATTATTATTATTATTATTGATCCAGTTAATGCTGTATTAGCAGAAATAAGGGGGAGAACTTCAAAACTGATAACATACGGGTGTATGTTTCCTTCTGCATTTTTCATGTAAAGATTGATGATGCAATCCTGTTTAATTCCATGAAGCCAAAATATCCAAATATTCTGTGAAGAGCACAGTAGTTTTGACAGGACTGGTCAATGAGATTGAAGTTTGAAGATACATGATCCAAATCTTCCATCACTAGCTAGATTTTTAAAACACTTAAGCAGAGGTGCAACAGAGGAAAGTTGCCTCATCATCAAAAAATATCAACTGGGGCTTAAAATGCAGCTGTCAATTCTTGTTTGAGCATTAGATAAGGGATTTCCAATGCTTTTGAGCTGCAATCCAAAAAAAAAAAAACCTGAAAAACCTCCAATTTGCATAGCATCTGAGCTTTGATGAAAATTAAGTTACAAATGATAGCACGATTAAGTATTTCAACTGTTAATTCCGAACCAATTAAATCCAGGTCGTTAACACCTTTTGGGTCCCACATTTGATAATTTTCTGCATTTACTGGCTGAATAAAACACAGAAGAATACAAAATACATTATCAGTGAAGCTTTGTTTAACATTTAAGGTAAATCATTGGTGAGGACAGAGACGAGAGGAGGAGCCGAGTGAACTTTTGATACCTCTTGACCTACTTCACCGGTGGTCAAGATGTACTTTCTTCACTTTTCCGCTGTAAATGCAGTATGAAGTTGCTGTCCTCTCCCCAGAATCGAGCTGAATCCTCGCGGGGTGAACTCATAAGGCTGCAGTCAGTGAGAATTTTTTATTCACTTCATATTTCCCCCTAAATCTCTATCACGTTGTTTGTTTCTTGTCGTAGCCTGTTTCACTCTTCATCAATCCCGGTTTCTCCGATACTCCATCCATCATTTGTGCTCGTCCTATTGAGGGCTTTACGTCTCGCAGGGAAAAGTTTAGTTGTCAGACGACACTGACTGCTACAAAAGAAAAGCTTTCGGCCGCTGCCAGAGTCTTTTGACTTACAGTGGATGAGTTTGTCCACTCAGTCTCACCTAAATGCTGTTAGGATACAGGTTGGCAACTGCAAAACACTCCAGACAGAAAGTCCACCTGGCTAAGAGAAACTGTCAGCGTGGGACTCGCCAATGGATGGATTTACAAAAGTAGTTTAGAAAGACGTAAAACAACTTTGAAAGGTCTGGAGCGCCAAAAGACCGAGTGGATGGCAAAATTGTTCTGTGCGGATGAAAGAGGTCACATGTCATGTCATCCGTCATAGTGAATAGACCCGAAGATCTAGTAACAGTATAGAGTCAGTCATTTAAAAACACTACATCAGGGCTGTGGTACTGCTGCATTGCAGTTCAATTTTGTTTTTGCCAGCTGATAGGTCGACACCGTGTTCACATTACCTTGAAAGACTGACTCATTCCCAACACTGCAGTGCTGCTCAACGTACATGGCAACATCAGGGAACAGAGAGGGCATTAACACAGGAAATGGGGAGCTATTATTTACAGATATGGCCTTTCAAAGCTCAGGAAAAGCACATGTAGAGCACATTTCAGAGAAAAAAAGATTGAGTACTGTGAACTATTCATTGGCTCCATACGACCATGATGTGACAGTTGGTGACTGTCTGTAGTAATCACATGCTCCAGATTTTTGATGCCAAAACAATGAAAAAACCTCAGGCACGAATCATTCGTTCCCTATACAGTCAAGCTGTTACTTTTATTTTAGGCTTTTAGTGAAAACAACAAAATAGTGCTAACATCTTACCACTTTATATTTCACAAAGAAACATCTTTAAACAGAGACAACAGAATTAACTTCAAGTGGATCAAACATTTGAAAAATGGTGTTAAATCAACAAAAATAAAACAGAATATGCTGCGATTTTCTTTTTTTCCGAAATGCACTTGTGGTTGCGACGCTCGTACGCACCTTCACAATATTTCAGTCACTGTCGCTAAATCTCATTTCCAGCTCCTGTTTGGTTTGAGCTATCACTCTCCGGCTTCAACAGAATCCCTTTTAAACACCGCTGCACAAACAGTTTCTCTACTCAGGAAGCAAAAGGAGGTGACTTCAGGCTGTGCAGTGAGTCAATTATCCTGACGTCCGCCAAGCTACACCGTCTTTGAAAACAACAGGCTTCATCCCCAGACGTCCTGATTCAACATGGTTCCTCTCATAAGCACTTTGTTTTCTTCGCTGTTTTCTTTCTTCGGCGCTGTGTCATCCTCTTATTAGAGCTGTTTCAGGAAATTAATTCCTCTCTAATGCTCGGGACTAGACGCCACTTCCACTATCATGGTTTCCTTGTGTCCAGAGGGTTAGTCCAATTTGCCATCATCTCAAAACAGCACAAATATGTAAACAGCTTAGAAGATATGCAAACACTCAAAAAAGAGAGGAAAAAAATAAAAAAAAATCCAAAGCATTTGTTTCCACATCAGCGCATTGTTTTTTCTTACTCCTCTGCAGTGCAAAAAAAATAAAATATGAGGAAAAAAAACAACATTAAACAATAAATAGACTTCCTCTGTTATATACTTCTGTGTTTATATGTACATATGCACTGTATATTCATAGTAACGGGTCTCTACATGAGCACACAGCTCTTGGCCCGGTCCTTCCTCATGGCCGGGGCCTGGTCCATTTGTTCAGTCCGACCTGGCAGTGGGGGTAAGGGGAGCTGGGACACTCGCTTCAGGCCCCTGCGGGAACTGCTGCGCTTTAGCTGGGGCTTGTGCGGCCGCCGCACCGACGCCAGCGTGGTGATATGGAATACGTCCCGGACGCTGTTCTCGGAAACCTTGGAGGTGCACTCGACGTAGGCCACCGCCCCCATCTGTCGAGCTATTGTGCTGCCCTGCGACACAAAGACGGACAAAGAAATACACATTTAGAAAAAAGGGGGGAGACTACAGGCAATATTCCACAAGCACTGTCACCAAAAACATCATCTTGTTGTTCATGTTGACATCCTCACAATGCAGCTCCTTTATTTTTTTTTTCCTTTCAGTGGTTTTCATTGATTTTTTTTGTAATTCCTGTTTTTCCATCCTATTGCAACTCTTGACCCTGACACAACAATGCCTTTCTTTGTATCCTCAAAGAGTTAACGTGTAGTTGACCCAACATCCCAATCACAAAAAAGGGGAAATTGTGCAGCAGTATATCCCATTCTTCTTTGTTCCTTCATAGAAGCAGCATGTGTGAACAGAGGCTACATTTACACATAGAAATATTCAGCTTTTTGCCCCTTATTCCAAAATAAAGGTAACACTTTATACTAAGATATACATATTCACCATTAATTAGCTGCTTACTAACATGTAAATTAGTAGTTAATCATTATCTAATACCTTATTCTGCAAGACTTTATTCTACCCTTACTAGACCCTTAACTAAGAATTTCCCCTATATCAGCTCCTAGGAGAATTTATAGTTATGATATTTGCATATTTGGTAGAGGCCATCCTGTTCTCGACTTTGCAAAATCCCATGTTTTTTTTGTGGATTTTTGCAGACAGTTGGAAGGTGGTACACTGCCCTCCACCTGTTTTCGAACCACAGAAGTGCCCGGGAAGTTCCTGTTCCTGTTTTTGCATGTTATGTCCCAGGAATCTCCACCATTGGAGTATTCTATAGCTTTAATGAGGAGTAGAAGATCTTGTCCCACCATTATGCAAGATGGACTCATTTGTCTTGTGGGCAGTCCAGGTGATTTTCAGCATTCTACGATAAAACTTTTAACAGTTCTAGTTCAGTCTGCTGTGTATCCATGCCCCATGCAACACC
>JAPQRQ010000027.1:15287263-15303933 GCA_037367365.1 Apogon talboti
CTCTCTCTCTCTCTCTCTCTCTCTCTCTCTCTCTCTCTCCCCCTCTCTCTCTCTCTCTCTCTCTCTCTCTCTCTCTCGTTTGGGGTCTACTCGAGGTTTCTGCCTATTAAAAGGATGTTTTTCCTCGCCACTGTCACCAAGTGTTTGCTCCTGGAGGATTCTGTTGGGTTTCTGCAAATTAGCTTGAGAGTGGTTTCGATATGTAAAGTGTCATGAGGTAACTTTTGTTTTGATTTGGCGCTATATAAATAAAATTTGATTGATTGATTGATTGATTGATCTCTGCTGCTTTGAGCATCTTTCTTGTCTTGACACTGAGCATTTAGGCTTCAGAGCAATGTAAGAGAATCGACCACACAAAAGTCTTTGGCAAGCTTCACTTCAGGCTCAGTGACAGATAACGATCTGCGAAAAGGTTCTGAAGTCTATTGAAGCCGTCTTCTGCTTGTCCAATGCAGTGGCAGGTTTCCCGCTGACTAGTTTGGACCTTGATCTACTGCAGGTCATACACAGATTTATACGCCTGGTCATTAAACCAATAATATACATGAACAGAATGGAGTGTGACGCCATTGTTTTCTCTGTCCACATGGATACACACAAACCAGAGCTGCTAATAGTCTTTGCTTTGGAAAGGGTTTTGGAAAATCTGTTTTTCTGACCTGAAACACTGTTTACATGTGGACGAGGGGCTCAAATGTAAAGAAAAATATTTCGTAAAACAGCCGCATTAGTGTGGACAGGACATGAGGCACATATACTGAATATAAATGTACAGTGATGCTCCGAAATCTGACTAATAATACCCGGATATCACACATCTTTAGAAAAAGGTCCAATTGGGAATATCCAAACTAAATATCTTGTTTGCATGTAATCATATTGGCTGTTTCCGAGTAATAGTGCAGTATTAGTGTGCATATATTTGTATTGAGTTACAGCCAGAATGTCACAGAAACAGGAAGCCGCCTATAGACAAAGACGTTGGTCTGAACTGTACACTGAATGTCAATGATCTAAACATGTCTGGAGACAAATGAAGTTCCTCCATCTGATGCATGAATAATGTAGATGCTGCAACTCACTGTCTGTGGAGGCAAAGTGGGAACAGAGCAGCACAAAGCCCACAGGGCTGGTGTTGACATGGTCTATGCTGCTATTTAGAGAGAAGAGAGTGAAATCTAACAGAACTCCTGCAGCACTGGAGCTTACCCCTGAGTAATGATACAATATACCCAGTTAATTGAGACCGTAAATTGTTTGCTTGACATCAAATGAGACGCAAATTTAATTTCAAAATCCCATGGCCTCCATTTTTGCTCCTGCGTTGCCTCTTCTCTTGTTTCATGATCAGACTTTAAACCAGGGCTTTTGGAAAACACAAAAAAATAATAAAGAGCACCACAGATGATGCAACACAAGCTAACAAAAAAAAAAGAACAGCACGTAAAAACAACTTTATTTTCCTCCTCAATTTGCCCAGAAAGTTAAATTTTTTATTTGTACTTTTTCCAAAAGTGTAGATAGAGAGGTTCAGTCTAAGCTTTTACCTTTCACCCAGATATTCACATTTTTATGTAAAACTATTTCAAGTTTACTAAGTTTCGAGTCCTGTTCATAGTTGTCATGTGTTCTTTCATCCCAACATTATCAGTTTCTGTCTATCAAGACTGACGTAATATGAGCTTTAATTCAAGGGGTTTAACTAACGTTGGCATTAACCATGTAGGAATTACAGCCATTTTAATCATAGTTCCTCCATTTTCAGACTCTCAAAAGTAATGAGTTTTCATCATGAGGTCCAAAGAGGTGTCAGTGCAAATGAAGGAAGCTGTCATTCTACTGAAGAATTAAGTCTATCAGAGCGATAGTGAAAACTTTAGGACCGGCAAATCAACAATTTGGTACAATCTTAAAAAGAAAGAATCCACTGGTGAGTTCAGCAACACCAAAAGGTCTGGAGAGTGAATTATTTTTGTTGGTGAAAAAAAAAAACCAACATCCAGTCAAATCCAGAACACACATGAAGAAGTTGGTGTGTAATTATAAAAGTCTATGATCGGAGTAAAAGTTTATTTTTGTTAAACACTTTAATTAACCTCCTAAGACCCAGGAGCCCCACAGGTTTTTGAGTTTTGGCTTCTTTTAATTAAATAATTGCTTATATTGGAAACATCATGATGCAACAGTTTTTTCAGATGCATTCTTAAACGTTTTTATGGAATGTCATTTGCGGTGGACAGTTGTTTCTGTTTTTATTTTTTTGTATAAAGCTGTGAATTTCTTGTCCTCATATGTGGACAGTGGGTCCTAGGAGGTTAAAACTAAAAATCCACACAGTCACATCTTGATTGTTTCATTTCTGATCCAATGTGATGCTGAACAGAGGAGAAATTCCACAATTTCCGTCACCAGATTCTCATACTCGCTTAAAATGATGAAAGTAAGGAAATGGCTATCATCTATTTTTTATTTGTGTATTTTAATGTCTCGTCTCTCCATCATTGGTAAAATTTGTCATGTCTTTGCCATTATGTTTTCTCTTTCTTGGTGATTCAAGTTTTTTTACATTATATAATTGTCTTGATTGGAAATGTCATTATGCAGCAGTTTTTTCAGATAATTTTTAAAATTTAATTAAAGTAAAGCTGTGAAAGTCTTGTCCCCTACAGGGACAAAAATGCATTGCTAAGTCACAAGAGGATGAATCATAAAAACTAACAGAAATACATACTAAAGCTGAACATAAACTTTACTAAAACGTTTAATTCCCCAAAAGTAAAACTACAGCCACGTCTACACACATCAGTCAAACCAAACTTAAAAGGTTAAATAAAAATCTAAACTACATTAAAATGATTCTACTTTAAACCTACATTCACATTGCATTAACCTGCGCAAAGGTAACGGTAACAAATGGGACAAGCCTGCATTTCCCATGACCTTAGAATTACCACACAGAGAGAGCTTTTCATCCTCAGAGGACTTGGTTTGATTTTATCACAACTGTTCACTGAGCCACGTATAAAATGCAATGAAGTCTACATTAGGTGGAACAGCAGATTTAGACTCAGGGGTGGAGGTGGCAGTGGAAGGGAACTGGGGTGGGGGTTTGTGGGCGCGTGTGTGTGTGTGTGTGTGTGTGTGTGTGTGTGTGTGTGTGTGTGTGTGTGTGTGTGTGTGGGGGTGAGGTACAGATTGTCGTGATAAGTGGAGAAGCCTGATCAGATCCCAGGCAGATTAGTGAGGAAATGTCTGGAGTTCACCCAGTGGTCACTCTCGCCGGCGACTCCTCAGCTGTGTTTTGGAATTCAATTTAAGATCGACAACAGGATAACAACACGGGCGATTAGACTGGAGCACCAAAATGTTTATTGTGAACAGCTCGGCATCTGCTGCGCGACACACATGCTCTGGGTACATTAGACGGCCAACAGTAGCTGCCTCAGACCAAAACACCGACTGGAAAGTAGCAAAACAATAGCTTAATGTAGGCTTGGCTGCACATGGTCCCCAGCTATTCTACATTAACTCTGTGGTTTGCCACTCTATCTTTTGTTTATGTGTCTTATTTACATGAACTGTCGTTTTTTTTTTAGTTGCAGATTTTTTTTTTGTTTTGTTTGCAGGCTGCGTGCTTTTAGCCTCAGGCGAGCTCTCAGACAGCATCAGAAAAAAGGCCCCTTTGTTGTGGGGGGCTTTTGTGCGGCGGTGAAAAAGGCCCTCCACTTTTTGTATGTCCAACATGGGAGAGCACAAAATGAACACGCTGAAAGCTGATTAAAATTCACAGATTTACAGAAACAGTTTATCATCCCCTCCCTCTTCTCCCCGTCCCCTTGGCTTAGAGGTCATGGCGGCATGTGATAAAAGGCCTCGCTCATTTATCAATGTCCGTTTTTTTATTCATGCTGCATTTTGAAAATCCCTAAATCTGCATGAATATTTCATTTCATGGAAAAATGTGTCCCTAGACATAAATTCCACTATCCAACCGCGCTTCTTTCTCAGCCCTTGCCATAAGCAACCTTACATCGCTTGTCAGCAAATTTCGGTCAAAACGCCAACCCCAGCAACACGTCCCCAAGGAGTTCCACACCGCTCTTATTCGGAGGTTGTTGATTGTATTGTGTGAGCTTCCTTCTCTCACCCTTCCTCTGGGACCTCGCCACAGAGTCGACGCCACTGCTGATCCTAGAAAATCACATATCGTATATTATCGCTGGGTCGCTTTCTAATTTCTTTTCGGCGTCTTCCTTCTCCAGGGCGCTTTCTCGCGTTATTAATCCCGCCCCCTTTCTCCGCAGATATCCATCACCGGCTTGTTCTCACCTGCTCGTGGGTGACTGGGATGAGGCGCTGCTTGGAAAGTTCCCTCAACGTGTTGACATCTGTCCTCATGTCCAGTTTACAGCCCACCAGCACCACTTTGGCATTGGGACAGAATTCCTGCGTCTCTCCCTGCCACTGTGGAGACATAAACGGACACATGAATACATCACAGGTAATGACAAATATACAATTCTGTCTGTACCTCAACACCTTATGGAGCAGAAGACCCACCGACTAGCATAGAATTCTAAAACACCAGAATCAGAATACTTTATTAATCCCAGAGGGGAAATTATTGGGTGTTGCAGTCGTTCCATTCAAGTATAATAAAAAGTAGCAGGAAAGAAATTATCAATACAACAGAAAAAGGAAAATATATACATATAAACCTCTAAATATACAAACCTATATATAGATGTGAATATAAATATACATATTAAAACACTCTAGTAAGACACAAAATTAGAACGGCAATTTGTACAATATGTACTAGACAATATATTATCAATGATAATTAAAGAAATATACTTAAGTGTGCAAAAAAGTTGTGTAATTATAATTATGTTATAAGGTGGAGTTAAACAGTTCGATGGCCACAGGCAGGAATGATTTCTAATAATTAAATTCATGTCTGTGTTTCAGTAATAGAAATGTGGTTCCTATCTGCCATGAAAACCAATAATTGAAATATTCAACCAAGCTACTAAATCAGAATAAACCATGTCCTGTGGCCAAAAAAAAAGATCAGAATAATAATGTGAATTGGGCACATAAATATACAAAGTCTATGAATGAGAATAAAGTAAGAGACTGTGGGAGCAGAAGAGCAAACAGATGTGGAAATGATGATTAAAATAAGTGATTTCTGTTTGTTGTATCCAGCTGTTTTCATGCAGGTGAATGGAGCTGCTTATTGGAATTAGCTCAACTAATTAGGGTTATTTCATTTATGATTCATCTCAGCATGTGTGGCAGAGTCAAACCATAGCTGTGAAAACCTATTCATTATATGTCTGTGTCTTTTGTTATAGAAACTAAACATGGCAGATGTGGCATGACTTAAACACACAAGAGACACTTATATGTCACTGTGGTTGTTGGTTAAAGCATTAATTGTAACAAAAGCACTAATATTAAACCTTACTGGGTTTTTTATGCACATACAAAATATTTGCATAAAAAAATTCAGTCCATTACTGAAACATTCAACCGAGGTACAAAATCAAAAATGACTTTTTTGCCTAAATCATCTCTTCATAATGCTGGTCACCTCTGGTAAAACCACATTCTCAGTTGAACAGATTTTACGCCTGTAACATAATTGCCTATGTCAAGCGTGTGACTTAGGTCATTTTATTTTGCTTAAGTCAAAAGACGGTGTGACTTAGGCTGTTTTATGAGCTACTCAAGATGGCAGAGACATCACCAAAACAGAAAATCTACTCAGCCACTGGAGTAATTTCCATGATCCAGGGTTCGTCCCCTGTTGGTAAGTGATGAGATTTACTATAATATGGGCTTGGCTATAAATACTGCAGAGTTGTGTTTTTTTTTTTTTTTTTAATGAGTCTTTTTAGTCAGCAGTTGAGTCAGCACAATAGGTCGTTAGTAGGTACTAGTAAATTGGGCACATATGGCATAACTTAAATATGCAAAGTCCGCTAATGAAATATTGGAGAATAGGAACGAGATTATTGCATCAAAAGAGCAGCCAGATGTGGAAATGATGATAAAATAACTTATTTCTGTGTTTATACTGGTGAATGGAGACATTTATCACAATTATGTCAACTAATTAGGATTATTTCAACACTTTTTTTAAGTGTTCAGAACAAAAACCTTCGTAGTTGTGCTCAAAGCTAGAAATAGATAGAAATTATAATTTTAGAGGGTTGTTTGTCAGAACATTAGTAAAATATAGATGTGTTTCTGTTTTTAGGTCAAAATATGGAATGAAGTTGAATGAGTTGAAGTTGTGTAGCTCTCTGTTGGGTTTCTAAAAGCCTTAAAATGTTAAATACATCAAGATGATAATATAAAGTGATGTAAATGTGACATAATTGAGCTGATTACATTTTTGTCTTATTTATATGTGTTTATTTCTTTTATTCTAGGTAATTCAAGGGATGGAAACAGGATCAGCAAAAAATAAGCCTTTGGGTTCAACTTGTGAGTAACTAAGTCTATTGAAATGATCCTTATTCTTTATATGCACTGATCTGTAATCTGCATTCTATACTTTTATTCATGTCCAATTTTATATACAGACCAGGTACATTGAATTTTACTGCTTTTGCGTCCCTCTCAGACTGTTATTTATCATCCCGTTTCTCCAAATGTGATGATTTTGTATATTTGCGATATACTGAAGGACTCTGAAGGTGTTGATTTATGGGTGAGGTTAAAATTCTTACATGGTTCTGAACCTTAAATACTTATACCACTGGCCAGTAATATAAAGGTTCTGAAACGGGCCATTCTATCCTTTTAATTTTCGGAAACGAAAGCATAATTTGATGGAAATAGTTGTGTACTTGTTCTTCCATAAGGTTTAGGACAGATGGTGATGCAGATGTAGACGTAGATAACCTTTATTGACCCCCATTTTCCCATCAGCTCAAGAAAAACAAAGAAATCCAAGCAAAAACAAAATTAAACGAGCAACCACAACATTTTCTTGTAGCAGTAACAGATGTGTACACTGTGATATTGCTACTATAACTCTGTAATTACAACTATAAAGGTCAGAGTACTTCCTCCACCACGGCTAGATTATTGGACAAGCAGTTATTTTAATGTGGCCATAACAAACAGACTCACTAAGTGCCACAGAAATTGGGATAATGTCAATACATTCTGTGTGTGTGGTTTGTCTTAAAGCTGAAAACAGGCCTGTGTTTTTAGATTCTGAAAACTTGGCCTTTTAGAGATGGTCCTTAAGGGCAATGACACTACAAACATATCAGGATTTTAAAGAATGCGACCCATTGCTGTGGATAAAACTACCAGCAGTATATTAAAAAATGCTGATTGATATGAATTTATCATATGATCAGATGTTTTTCAGAGGAATTATAACAATAAATAACAAAGCTGTCAGATTTTCCTCCTCAGAAAACTTTAAATGACCTGTTTATTATGGAATTTATGGTATTTTACAGAAAGTGTTACACTAACCTATGTAGCATCACAAGTCACTGTTTTTTTGTGTTTATTTCAGGTTATTTATATTAATAGTCTATTCTCCATCTGCACTGAAGTGTTCACGTTTAATTCGTATTAATTTACAGAGTTTGTGAAACAAGTTTTGTTGCTTTATTGTAAATCAAAACAAAAAATTACCCCAACCTGCACCAATGCTTTAGAGTTATGCTAGTGTTGCATGTTTCTGGTTTCTTATAAAACTCTAGTGGGACATAACAGGCCACAAATAATGCTGAAGACATGGAATAGTATTTACTTCATCAATGTTGTTATAAGTTTGGGCTAAAATAATGCAAATATAAAGTTATTAGTCAAATACACGAACAAAATGTCGTCACACAGCTTTAGCTTCCAGAAACTGGAGAAGGAAATCAAGAAAACTTTGTATCTAACTCTCCTATATTTTATAAGAGGTGAGAAAATTGTGATTCTTATTGTGGATTATACTTCTACCTCAACAGATTGTCATAGATCTTTCAGCCAGATCACCCAGGCCTAATATAAAGTCCTTTGAAAGAACTCAACCGTAAACATCTACAGCAGTAAAATGGAACTCATACATTAATACAGCGCTAAAACGAGTCAAAAACATCATATAAAATACCGTCAGGGGGAATTTTATGGCACAATGACAACGTTTTCATACTATAAGGTTGTAATCCTTTAAGTCCGATAACTCGCATATTTTCAAAGTACAGTTTTGAATGGAAAACATTTATTACTGTTTGTAGTTCTTTTACTTCAACTTAATCTCTTCTTTTTCTTGCAAACTGTCAACATCAGCTTTCCTGAGATTGAAAGAGCTTTTAATAGAGGCAGAAAGAGGCGAATATTGAGGTTTTGCAGCATGTCCAACTTTAGCATCTGCTGTGGACCAATAAAAAATTCTTTTGGTGCTGGATTTTGGTGCGACAAAGGACCTTACATGTCACTGTGTATGTGAGTTGAAGCATTAATTGTAACAAAAGCACTCGTATTATTTAAAAAAAACTGCATTTTTATGCACAGTTGCTGTTTCACTGCAAAATACGTGTTGCGTTACACAAGCTAGAACCATCTGAAGGTATGACAACTTTGTGCACACTGAAGGTGTCAATGTGCATGCAGCCTCCATCTACAAATCTATTTCGGGGTCCGTATAGCAAAGGTTGAGCCGTCTTCCTTCTAAAACCACCTTGAGATTAAATGTCACTTCTGAAACTCGGCTGAATCCACGCCATCTCTCCTCTCTGCGACACAAACACACAACGGCAGCCGACGGCCCTTGGAACGCTCTTGAACGCCATGTGCGGAATGTCAGCACGTCCATTCATCCGTCATGTTAAGGACGACCTACGACCTTTCAGACCCATCCCTATTCTTCCAATAACATCCAATCAGAAGCTTTGATTGTTTAACCCCCCTCTCTTCCCCCAGCTGTCGTCCAGCAGCCTCTCTGACCCGCTCATCCCTGGAGGTCAAGAGTCTAATTTGGTACGGTGATTGTGCAACAGGTTTTCCTTGTGCCCTTAAGCCTTCAGAGAGTGTCAGGGCGACAGCCAGGGGTTAAAGGTCATGGAAACCCCCTGCCGAGGGATTCATGGGAAAACCAAAAAGCTTGAAGACTTCTCTGCTTCCCCCTGTTGACAGAGCGTAGTGAGGCCTGCCAGATATTTGCAGGCTAAAAAAAGGTGTCTCGGGTTAGATCTACAAAGCCTGCAGGGGTATTTTAGCAGCTCCCCTCAGACCGCTAAACACGTCAACAGGCCAGCCGTGGGAACTGTCTTCATCCCACAAGGAGCTCGGTTCAAAGACGGACACAAACACATGGCTTCAAGATGAGCGACCGCGAACGACACAGGGCCTGTTTTACATGACACACATGCTCTGAAACAAACCTATTAAGAAGGGTGTCTCCACGTATACAATAGGTCTTTAACAGCATGTGTGGCACAGTCTGACCAAGGCTGTAAAAACCTGTTCATGACCTGGGCGTGTTAGCAATTCTGTCTACACCTCAGCACTTTATTGAGTAGAAGAAGACCCATATATCGGCATGGAAGTGTAAAATATATACTAAGAATGATATTTCTGTTGATCTTTTGATTATAGAGGCTGAACACAGAAGATATGACATACAAAACCTATAACTGAAATATTCAACTGAGGTGCAAAATCACAATAAACCATGTACTGTGGCTCAAAATAAAAAATAAAAAAAATAGGTACAGTTTCATTAATGAGAACAAGGTAAGAGACTGTGCAAGAGTTATTCCTCTTTGTTTCACCCAACTGTTTTTATGACAGTGAATGTAGATGCTTATCACGATTATGTCAACTAATTAAGATTAGTTCAACAGTTTTTTATGTTGAGAACAAAAACCTGATTGTGTTCAAGGGTAAGATAAAAATTATAAAAAAAACCATATTATATTAAAATGAAAATTATAATTTAAGAGGAATGCTTTTCCTTGACACATGTGAACTGAGAGCAAAAGTAAAATATAGATGTTTCTGCTTCTGGTTCAAACTATTAATTGAGTGATGAGTTGGAGATGTGTAGTTCTCTGTTGGGTTTCTAAAAGCCTTAAAACACAAAGTTACCTAAAGATTATAATATAAAATGATTTGAATGCAACATAATTGAGGAGTATAAATTAATTGTAACTTCTTTCTATATCTTTGTGGCTGGATTTATGGGTGGATAAGCAAAAATAAGCCTTTGGGAGAAAAATGATAATACTGAAATAACCCTTGTTCTCTTTATGTATGTAACCCAAATAACATTCACTCATTTATTTATTTGCTATTTATGCCAAATATTGTCTCTATTTGTTGTTATTTACCTCCTCATTCCTGCCATGAAAGAATACAACATTTGTAGAAAAGTTGCCTAAATTAGCTGTTTGTAAAAAGTCTTATCATCAGTCTGCATCACACTTTGTTTGGATAAGCACATATGAAATAATTTAAATATATGACAAATTGTTATAAATACATGTTATAAATGACAGCCAATATCTGCCAGTATTGGATATTATAATATATATATATATATATAATGTTCAGAAATAGAAAGCCTACTTTTCACACCATACTGCAGGAAGGTCTAGAAGATTAGCATTTGGTCCTAACATCATGACTTAACATTCATAAAATGCTTTGGCAGATCCAGAAAAGATAAGACATGGTTTGAAGTGGACTGTGGGACCTTGGCAGAGGTTACACTACACTGACTGGTCTCCTAGTTAACTGTACCATGAAATATTTACTGTATATAATGGTGTGAAGAACATTATCCTACACTAAAATAACATTTTAAGAGCAAAAATAAGCTGAAAGAGATCTGTAGAACATTGCAGGGTGATGTTCTCAGGCTATTTTTAGAATAAAGCATTTCTACTGAGATAAATACTTTGTTCAATCACAAGCAATACAACTCCAAAAACATTTTACAGATGCTTTAGTGAGAACTTACAACATTGTGGAAATAAGGGCACATTGTGTCTTCCGTTACCTCAACACTTTCCCCAAGACTTTAATTTGAGAAGTCAATAATAAACAGCACAAATAAAGCACTGAGAATGTTCTTTCTGTGTAAATCTCTAACCTTGTAGGCGAACATTAGATTCAAATGTATTCTTTAACCCTTTTAAGACTGCCATTATAACAGGCTGTCTTCATGTTTTCTTTGCAATAAAAGTGTCAGAAAATGTCTTTTTTGCCAATTCTTTGGCACCTTTGTTTTCAGGAAGAACTTAACTTTCAATATCTGGCCATTAATTATCATCATTATAAATAATAAATGCTTAAAACAGTGTGTTTTAGTAAAAAACAAAAGTGGAATTGAAGTTTCTAGCATATTTATTATCAGAAACAACTGTAAATGTCCATAACAAAACTTTTTGAGATTGCAGAAATAAACTTTCAACTATTTTACATCTGCTCAAACATGCTTTTTGGTCTTGAACATTCAGTATCCATATTATGGCCTTATATTTGTTGTTATTTCCAGGCGTTTTTTAGCCTGTGTGGAAGTCTCTGAAATAGTTCTTTTCTACTTGTAATAGAGTCCCACATTGCTGCCATAAAGTGTTATATAGTGTCGGCAAGTTTAGGATCTCAGCTTTGTGACGCCATTTGAATTTTGTGGATAGTGCAAACAGTTCAGGAGTGACAGTCATTTGAATGCTGTAAAGTGCAAAACGCAGCGCCGGAGACACTGCCGTTGTGAAAGGGTTAAAGCGTCATTAGATGTTGTTGTTCTCCCTGCTAGCATGGTGTTTGGCATAAAATCAGACTTTTCATTGAAACACCTACAAAATTCCATTCCTACTACTCTACAGCACTGAGCGGTCTCTACATCAGCTCCTCTTTGATACGACTGTGTGGCTAATTTGCGTATCTGATATCCCGGCCGAACCCACCCAGCTCTAAAGCCTCTTCTCTCATTCTTCACTGTGACCTTCTATTCCTCAGCGGGACAGGGGTCAAGTATCCATAGACGTTTTGATGAGATAAAAGAACCGAGGGGCTCCAACCTCTGCGCTGATTTGCTCTATTGTTGAGCTGTGAAACCACTCGCTGCTTGCGCTGAAATCTGAGTGGATGTGAGATGCTGATTGTGACAAAATTTTTTTTTTTTTTTCCCCCCCATGCTAGTTCACTGGTGTCACAGCAGATATTAAATGCTGATCCAAAGTGTTTAGAGGCAGAGATGAAATGGGAAACAGACCTTCTTTATGACGCTGTCCAATGTCTCCGGGCGGCTGATGTCGAAACAGATGAGAACTGCATCTGAATCAGGATACGCCAGCGGCCTCACGTTATCGTAGTAAGACGAACCTGTGGACGCAGAAATAACATATGGCATAAGGTCACGGTGTCTTAGGAGAAATGCGTGTACTTGTTTTTCACCTCATTTTACCCCATGAGGTTCGTCATCCCCACCATATGGCGATGTGTGTCATTTAGAAAAATGTTCTGCACATCCAGGGAAGGTTTTTTAAAGGTCATTAAAAGAATAACATATGGCAGGTTCTTCCTAAAAGAACCAACATAAGGTAAAAACAACCCCTCTCAATAATCACTTATGATCCACTACTAAGTGTGTAGTAGTACATGTACCCTGACCTCTGTTGGTGTTTTCTTGTTTTCCTCTTTCTGGGCTGGAACTGTTGGGCTGCGGGGTTCTGGACTCCAGCCAATGGCAACTCACCAGGTGTGAGGCCAGGACTTAAACATACTGACTTTCTCACTAGAATTAACCCCCAGCAACTTTTTCAGAAAAGCACCAACTGGATAGATTTTGTACTGTATTGAAGAAAGAAATAAACATTTGTTATTGTGTCTTATGCCACTTTTCCACTGCCAGTATCAGCACGACTCACTTTGACTTGGCACAGTTCGGCTCAGTTTGGCACTGGGAGTGTTACACTTCCACTGCAGGTATAATACTCACTCAGCGTGGCTAATCGTTATAGCAACACAACATAACCTACCTGTAGCATCGTCTTCAGCGTGGCTACAGTTGTGTATATTATGGTTTTATCAGGTGAAACTACACTCGTTTAGACTGACAACCTGTGGTCACTTTAACCTGAAAATGTGCATTTGATATTTTTGGACATTTCCTGCTAGCTTGATGAATCATATACTGACGTGACCAATCTGTGACTGTACATCCCATATGGTATTGCACTGGCACGATTGGAACCATGGTGAACATGGTGCTGAAAATAGTGTCCTGCTATCATGTGGTGGAAATGCCAAAAAGGCTGCACAGAGTTGAGTTGGTTCAAGCTGATACTGGTACTGGAAAGGCGACATTAGTGCTATAGCCCAGACCAACAAAACAGAGATCACATGACTGAAACCAGGGCAACGTTTGTGTTCTGACACAAAGCAATTAATTGACCTCCACCATATCTTAGGGGCAATTATTATAATTATTTAAAGCACTCAACATGTACTTATACTGGTATAGTTTCATTTTGATGTCAATATTTTTACTTTTATAGATCTTCATAGTTTTGTTTGGACACTGGTCTTGCTCCTGTGGTGCATTAAGAACACTTTGTGGTGAGATGATAAAGGGCATTATATGATAATAAATAGTTTAAAGTATTTATATGGATATTTAATTGAATCCAATTACATACTATACTTATGTAGATTCCCACATAATGTCTTACAACACCACCCTAAAACGATGTCTTGCCCCCCCTTTTCCACCCTATATAAAATGGTGTAGCCCCAGGACCAGAGTGTATTGAGACAAACTTTGAGAGATGCAGGAACACGTTGAGACCAAGACAGGGTGAGATTGTGTCAAGTCCAACACCAGTCTAGATGCATCCAGGAAGCGTTTCAATTATTCCAGATCAATATGACATGTGGGGTTAAATGATTTCTGTGGCCTTTGAGTAGCAGAATGAAGAAATAAAGAGTCTGTGGAAAGCTAAATCACAAATTGGCAAAAAGTTTTCCACCAGACAGGTTTTATTTCCCCAAACCACAGTGATCATGTTAAGAAATAAATCAAAAAAATGAACAGAAACCTCAGCTGTGTGTCTCTCACTGCGATCAGTGAAAGTTCAGTGTTTAGTCGACTAATCAGCAGTCGGATAGACTCAGATGTAACAACCGGTCACTGATCCCCTTGTTGGAAATGCAGAGCCCTCTCCTTTTCCTTTGTCTGAGAGCACAGAGGCACTAATGTGAGTTTTTTGTTCAAAGATGCTAATGGCTACTTACGTCTTTTCACACACCTTCCTAATCTGGAAGCAATGGAGCAACTTTTCAGGCAGGCTTTAGCTACTTTTAGTTGAAGTTAGTTGGTAACACTGAAGCAAACAGACAAGGGAATCATTACACTTGTTGTCACGTAGTCCTACTGTCAAGTAAAGCAATGTCTGAGGTGTGTTAAGAACTTTATGTTTATAACATGTAGCTCCGTCTGATACCCATCACAAACACCAAAAGGCCTGTTTCCTCAGCACATTCACCTTCATTCTTTGACAGCAAGAGAAAGTGTTAAATAAAATGAAATCCGCTACAAGTCTGGTCTTGTCGAAGGCCACAGAGACATCTACAGTGGCTCTGGGCAGCGTGTGGAGAGAAAAAGCTTGGATGATGTAATACCTGACGTCAGTTTTTCTCACAGTCCTGGTTTGGGATTCTCGCACCTTATTCCCGACACATCATCCAGCCAAAACTTTTTTTCTTGTGGCGTTTTTGACAACTATAATGTGATTGGTCAGAAATTTGAAGTGGGTGTGGTTAATCTGGAAAAGCGACGGACTTCCCAGGAGTTCTGCACTTGAGTTTGTCATGAAGTGTAAAATCAGAATACTCTATTATCATTCATGACAGAAAAATCATCTTCAACGTGGCTCATTCACAATCAGACATAAAAAAATAAACCACACAGCAAGCCTACACAGATAAAACAATAAAAGGTTGATTTATGAATAAAAATATACATTAGCATAAAATCTACATCATACTCAACTAACTAATGAATGATTGAATAGATGACTAAATAAAATACAGGTGGAAAAATTATTGATATCCTGACCATAAAAACTTTGTTCTTATTCTTGCCATCTTGAGAAAAAGAACAAATTGCAGAATATGTAGAGGACTTTATGCAAATATTAGACGCACAGGCTTGTGTGTGTTAATAACTTCATGACCCAAATGGGAACGCATGTATTTTTTCCAAACGTCAGACCCCCAGACAGACCAGGACAGTGACAGTGACACAATGATGAAGTTTTATTAAGAAACACTAACCACCCATCTCTGCTGACTGTACCTGTAGTACATGGATAAACCATTAAAACAGGAATCGCGGTATTCACTTGCACATGCTGCAGCTTGAATGCACCTGCTTGCAGTCTGCAGATGCAAATTAGTCTTGTTCTTAACAGTTCTATGCACATATTTGAGTATCGGTGTCTCTTGGGCTCCTGCACACAGCTGTGTCCTCCCTTTATCGCAGCGCTTCAAGGGAAACATGGAGGGGTTACTCAGAGGCACATACACACTCACTCCAAAGTGAATTATAGTGGGTTGAGGACCGGAGGACTTGTGCACACAATCCATAATCATCATGAAAAGACAGCGACTGCCAGCACAAAGGCCAAACTAAAGGTTGAACCCCTTAATTCTCTCCACTCGTTCCTCTTTCTGTCGCTCTTGCAAATGGTCCTTGTTTGAACATCTCACATTTCTCTCTCTTTCTCACTGTGAGATTCACATGCGCTCACACGTTTCTTTCCACTCTCACTTTTCATTTCTGTACCTTGATCAAATTTGAAGGCAGAGTGGCGCCTCTGTACTTTCACGAGCCGTTCAGTTACACGGCTCCTGCTCTCTCACAGCTCTCATTAGGAGGCTTGTAAAAATATCTGGGCTCTCTGGGAAATGGCTGTGGCTGTGGGCACCCTCCCTTTTGGATCCCACGGGAGGCAGCACGGACTTGAACTCTTAAATTTTAACAGTAACTGCACCCTGGCTGCGGAAAGCCGAGTCATGATAACACTTCTACACATTGTCTAAACAGGTGCGCCGCATTGTGAGTCGACAAATACGATGGATATTTCATAATTTGTTTACCCGTATTCCGCTTAATCCATTGAAATCACACAAAATTATTGTAGTAATTATTTTCTACCTGCTGTTACTAAGCCTCATACCAGACCTAACACAATAGAACGTCTGGTGAAACGCTGCACACCTTTGTATGGGCAGGGTAAACAGAGTCTGCACAAACAGCCTGTTTCAGCACCTCTGGGCTCTCTTTGTTAATGATGGAATGAGACCCTGACAATAGATTCACAAACCCCCGAAAGCCCTGATCGTTCAGTTTATGTTGACCTGTTCCCTCCCCAGTGAAGAGGATGCAACAGCCCCCCCCGCCCCCCCATTACTGCATTACAGCTGCAGGTTAAAAGTTGATGTCTTTTGTGCCTCCAGCCTGTCAAACTGTTGATTTTCTTGCCAAAGTGTGATTACATCCTCTATTAAATATAATGAATTCTTGTAAAATGTAAAACACTCGCTTTGGTTAGAAGTTTTCATCTTTTATGTCATTTATGCCAAGTGCCAAAAACCATTCCCCCCTACCACCACCACCACCCCACCCCCAC
>JAPQRQ010000027.1:15304561-15321629 GCA_037367365.1 Apogon talboti
CCCCCCTGCCCTTGTGGAGTTACTCTATGTAGGTACATAATAGATGGAATGCAATTTTCTAAAATTGATAGCATTTCTGAGTCACATTCGGATCTATTTCCTCCTCTACTAGATGCTTTTCATTAGCACCCATCCTACTGGACACGAGGATGTGAACGTCTTCTTGCTTTATTCTTAGAACATACATGTAACCCCATTTGAATGGCAGTTACTCACCATACTCACCATAAAGATATTCTCTACATTTTCTCCAGTCACACTCACTTTTACCTGCTTGGCTCTGCATTGGAATAATGTCACACACTTTAGTGGTCACAGGGAAAAACCAGCAGCAAATCTAAGTGGCAGCACTAATAAAAATAATATATGGAAGTCCCGAACCTTCACGTGTCACATGACCTGTAAGTTTGGCTGTGACCACCCCGGTGCTGTGCAGTCTGGCACTGTTCCTTGGGTGAATGTGTAAAATACTGCCTTCTCCTCAGCTCTGCAGCACTGCCAATGGTTAAAAATTCCGCTAGATGACTAATAACTATCCTTTTCCTCCACTTATAGGGGTTGTTTCAGATTATTTTAAAGTGGAGCTATATGAGATACATATTCACGGTGTATTACCAACAAAAGATGTCTCTGCTTTACTCTTTAAAAACTGTTTTAACAGTGAATGCTTGGATAAACCATAGTTAGTGTTGTTGTCCAAACTGTGGAAATCATGGATAATAGTGGGTGTTGCAGATGCAGATTGGATTTGTCTATAATGCTGGGCCAGTTTGTTGCTCAAAGGCATCTGTTTCGACCTTGATCTACTGCAGGTCTGATTTATACACCTGGATTTGATGTTTTAGGTGCAGGTTCACTACACAAAGCAATAATAGACATTAGCAAAATGGAGTGTGATACCATCATTCTCCCTGTCCACGCAGAGACACACATGGAGTTTTAAATATCGTCATTTTGGAAAATATTTGTAAAAATCTCTGACTCAAAATTCTGATAGCATGTTTACACGGAACCCAGACAAAATTGAATTTTTACAAACTAAACAAAGCATTAATTGATATGGTGTATGACTGGAATGTAGAACATCCAAACATCCACATTTTAAAATGGACAATAACCATCTTATCATCTTGAATAAGAACTCAGATTTCACCCTTTCATTGTTTTTCTTTGTGTGATGTGGTGAAAACCAAGGACTAAATCACAAAATCAGAGGCTGCAGGGAACTTTTTTGTTGCGTTTTGCTGTATTTTCATCTGATTTCACCTTTTAAGTCACTTTTTCTTGTATTGTTGTATAGTGTAATCTGATTTCTTCACTTTGCTGCATTAGCTGATAGTTTACATTATAGCTCTGTTAGCTTAGCTCTGCTGTTAGACAGAAAACAGCCACAGTAAAACCACAAATCACCTGCATTTTCTCTACAGTTTGTGTTGTAAATAGCTGCATTAGACCGGTGAAAACAAAAAGCAAATTTCCAGCTTTTATCACTTTGTCACTTTCTTTGACTCTAAAAGTTGTCTCTTAGTGGTTCTCATCCCATCAGTTTCTGATGCTTTGGTCAAATGCCTCATGGTGTTGGTTTTATTGACTCACTACTGCCTCTAGTGGTCATTTAAATCTTCATTGGACCATTGAAATATATGTATTCAGTTCATGCCTCTGCAGTCCAATTCACTGTTTGTTGCATAACTTCAGAAGTCTTCATTCTAAACACTAATGATACTTTTGGGTGATAATTTTTTCTTATATTTGACAGTAGAAACACTACATATAGCCCCTTTAATGCAAGTTTGACACTGTTTTGTGCTGCTGAGAGAGCAGAATATCACAGTCACACACACACACTCATAAACCTACATCTCTCAAAACGAGCTCAATTGCATGGATACTAAGTCCAACAGTCAGCAAAGCACACATTGTACAACGGCGAGCTCTGATTGGCAGTGGTCACACATGAGGTGCTGTAGCTGCTGAAGTTGGTCTTTAGTATGTATCGCAGTGCAGCAGACCTGTACTGAGGTTATAGCTGAAGAAGAAAAGAGACAGAGCATGTGGGGGTGGAGAGGGGACAGAAAAGATTTAATGACTTTGACACTGAGGCGAGGGTAAGGTACAGAAGCATGTGATGATGAGAGAAGCAACCAGGGAATTAAAGCAGAATTCTGATGAAGGGGAATAGATGTCAGATGAAGGAAAGTTAAGACAACGATGCTTGTTGGACTTAAAATGTAATTAGAAGCTGGAATGAGGCCGCTAAGATCAATTTGTCAATCCTGAAGATCAGAGTGATTGACAGGTCACGGTCACAACAGACCTTGTCACGGTACAACATTCCCAAGCTCTTCTGCCCTGAGCGACAGTGTAGCCAACTCAGCACTTTAGCAAAGTCAGAAAAAAGTCCTCTGTGGGAGTGAAAAGGAGAAATAGTGTTGTGTTTAAAACAAGCCGAGCAGGCACAAATAAAAGCCAATCACCATAACAATCAAGTACACGAGGAGGAGGAGGAACAGGAAGATGGAGGGGGGTGAAGTTTCTCCTGATTGTGAAATATATCACTACCACGGCCTGAAATCCACTCGCCTGCAGCCAGCAAAGAGACGCCCAGAGATAAAAGAGGATGTAGCTGCAGAGGAGTAGAGAGGGGGGTGTGTGCATCGGGTATTTGGGTAGGTAATGAAAGCACTGGACTCGGCAGGACAGATCAAATAAAAAAGGTATGAGAGCTCTGGGCTGGCTATTGGTGGAGCTGGCCTGTGCCCATTCACTGTGAGGTGGAACAAAAGGTCAATTGAATTTCAGAAAGAGTCAGGAAGAGATGGATGGGGCAGGAGGGTAAGGGAGGTGTAGCATAGCCTGACAGGAACCACTAAAAACCATCATGCCCGGCAGGGAGCTGGACCCTGCCCACCGTGCCAAGGACACATATAAAACACCTTTCATAAAACCTCAGGCATTAGCATTAGTCTGATTTAGCAGCAGTGATTTCTCATGGTGGAAGTGGATTTCTGTCTTTATTTCCACAGGGCTAATTAGCGTTAAGCCACACTGCAGCACCATGAGCAGAGGTGACAGAGGTGGGAGGAAAGCGGGCGACGCCAGCCGTCAATCGAGCTTCATCAAAGGCCAGAAATATCCCAAAGGAGGCTGAGGCGGACAGCAACTTAGGGGAGCAATAATGTATAGTAATAAGGCCAATGCCCAAAGGGACAGTCTGTCCAAAACATGACAGCTCTGCCTGCTCATGCAAGAATTTCGACTTTCTGAAAGCAAACAATGGAACGAAACTAAATAATAAAGCGGAAATAGTGCAGTTGATGAAGACATTTCTTCAGGAAACCTTTAAAAAATTGAGTGCGGCTCAGCATCTAACAAAGCCTTCCAGTCTTTAGTGCAATAATATCCACCATCACAGCAGGATTTGTCTTTTTCTTTTTCTATTTGTAGCACGCTCATTGCAGACACAGCTAAAAAGCAAACCATTATGAGTGAGGGGAAAAGAATAGGCTTTGCCTGGAGGCTCTCTGATGTGTTCATGCACATATGGCAGGGAGTCAACACCAACTAACAGCCTCATTAGGCCATATAGACACTATGAAAAACATCCATGCTCTCAAATAAATGTATAAGGCTCAATACGTCCTCAAATGTTACCACATAAACAAAACAGTTAGTGTGACTTCAGTTAACCCAACCTTAGAAGCACATTTCGCACCCCTTACGCTGCGTCTTTTTCTTCTCCCGCAGCTGTTTTCCTCTTGAAAACCACCTTCAAAGGAAAGGCAAAACATTTCACGTAGGGGTGGCTGAGTATCGTAGCAACCTGGATGGATGCAAATGTCTTCATTGTGAGGCCCTGAAAGGAGGTAAGGAGGAAGAGAGAAGGAGAGCGGAGGGAATGTGGAGGCTAATGACTCCAGTGCATTGATGATTAGAGGTGACTAAAAGGAGAGAAGAAGTGGTTTGGCGCTCTATCCTGCAAGAGGTTGAGCAGGCTTTACATTTCTGAGGGTCTGGTCTGTGTTGTTGTGAACTGTTGTGGCTGCTCCTCAATCAGGGCTCTACACAAACACAGATAAACAGAGGCTGCTGCCAAGACACCCTTCGAGAGGAGGTGGAGTGACTCTGACCCGGTGTACCACTCGGCTTTATTATGTGAAGGAGGGGAAAAACAAAAAAATAAAAAAATCTTTTACAGCGCCACAGCTAGAATCCAATTCAGTCTACCCCATGTAGGGCCACTGACTTTATTCCACTGACATTTCCAACTCTGGCCTTTTGTTCAAGTCGAGACTAAGAAATCAGTTGGAATTAGGATACTAATGGAAACTCCAAAACTGTGTATTTTTGTTCCGCGTTTGGTCAAAAGCCAAAATCATTAAGTATCATGTTGAATGTTCATGTTTAGTCCTCGATGCTTGGCTTTATGTACATATGTGGTATGAAAGTGATGCAATGTCAAGAAGAATAGGGGAGTTTATAAAAGGGCAAAAACTTGTACCGGAGTAGAGTGATGTTTTAGAGCAGGGGTGTCAAACATGCGGCCCGGGGACCAAATCCGGCCCGCCAAAGGGTCCAGCCCGGCCCGTGGGATGAATCTGTGAAATGCAGAAATTACACTAAGATATTAACAATCATTTCCATTCAGGTTCCACACTCAGACCAGTTTGATCTCAAATGGGTCAGATCAGTAAGATAAGATAAGATAAGATAAGATAAGATAAGATAAGATAAGATAAGATAAGATAAGATAAGATAAGATAAGATTATCATATTAACCTTTAAATACTGGCAACTCCCATTTTTTTCTTTTTGTAAATGTAAATATTTTCATGTAATTTTACTGTAATTATACTAAAACAAACTATGATTTCACAAAAAAATGTGAATAACCTGAACAAGTATGAATCCACTGTGATCTGCAAGTTGTGACGCACATGTGTAACTGATAAACAGAGGCAGAATATTGTTAAAATTGCACTTATTTTTCTTAAGAAATTTCTGATTGTTCATGTTATTCACATTGTTTTAAAGGTTAGTTTGTAGATGTAAACATTTTCATAATGTAATGTTACTTTTTTCAGTCTAAAACATAGAGGAAAGTTTGGAGTTGACATTATTCATATGTTATTATGTTATTATTTTACCGGTCTGACCCACTTCAGATCATATTTGGCTGAATATGGTCCCTGAACTAAAATGAGTTAGACACCCCTGTTATACAGTGTCTGAGGGTACTGTCTATGAACCATATATGTAACTGTCCAGAAAAGACTACAAGCACAAATAGAAGCTTGCACCATCTAATGCAGCAACAGGATGAACACACACCGTGATTATAGTGTCATGACAGATAATCTTACAAACTCAACAACTACTGAGTAAAGGATCTAGTTTTCCTTCCATTTTTTAATGTAAGCTTTTCAGTGTAAGAATGTGATCATTATTTATTTAGTTACGAGCCTGTGAGGTAAGATTGCAGTTGCAGCTTACAGATTACACCACCGCATGAAATTTTATCAAGATTTTATGCAATACGTAGAAGCAAAAGACACATAAACAGACAACTTATGGCTTTGATTCACTTACACGCTATGTGCCTGAGTCTTAGTCGTCTGAGGCAGGGAATCGATTCAATCCAGTAAAGAAACCGCTAAAAACCAAGTAATGAGACAACCTCACACAGTCAGATCTGTGAACTGGGGCTTATATCTTTAAATGCTGTTGACATATAGACTTTAGAAGTGTGCTGTATGTATACAGTATACACACACACACACGGATAAGACTGTTGATCCATAATAGAGATGGTTGTGTCAGGTTTTCAAAGGCATTAGCGCACACAGTCAGGACAGTGGAGGTGACACTGGGTTAAATGGCCATTAACCTTCCATGTCTGCAGCCTTCACATGGGGGGGGATATTGATCAAAGCCCCCCCCCCCACCCTCTGTGCTTTCTCTCTGGAGGGAAGTGCAGGCTTTGAAAGGCGTCAAGCACCTTCCACGGATCCGACGAGTTAATACCAGGTTCCGTCGTCCAATCGCGGGTTGAAAGGCAGGGCCGGACACAGCGCTGACAGCAACAGAGCAGCATTACTGTCTATCTCCTGCTTCGCCCGGGGGGACTGAGATGGAGTAGTGTGTCCACTTTCGGTTTCTCTTCAGCCCTAGCCTCTTTTTTTATAATCACACACACAGACCTACACACTTTCATTCGCCTAGAGAAATAGCTATGCATTTCATCTCCTGTTGTTTGATCTCTGAGGCTCTGTTACATGCTGCACATTGGTTTATATTTAGAAGACCACTGGGATTCTTTTGTTACACATTTCGGGTTCATCTATATCAGGGGTGTCACACTCGTGTTTAGTTCAGGGGCCACATACAGGTTAATATGATCTGAAGTGGCTCAGGCCATTAAAGAAGTTAGTGAAAAAAGTACAATTACATTATGAAAATATTTACATCTATAAAGTATCCTTTAAAAAACATTAGTAAAATGAACAATCTGAAATTTCTTAAGGAAAAATAAGAGCAATTTTAACGACATTATGCCTCATTTACACAAGTGCATTACAACTTACAGATCATAGTGGATCTACAAATACACAAAACATTTAGTAAAAGGCAGAATATTGTTAAAACTGCACCTTCTTCAGACATCTCAGGTTGATCATATTTGTTCAGATTATTCAAGAATTTATTGTAAATGTAAACATTTTCATGTAATTTTACTTTTTTACACTAATTAGGAGTTGTTATTATGATAGTACTTTACTGCTCTGACCCACTTGAGATTGATGAGATTGATAAATGATTGATAAATGATTTTTATATCCTTGATTGTTAATATTTTCAGTGTAATTTTTGCATTTCACAACTTCATCCCATGGGCCGGACTAGAACCTTTGTTGGGTCGGTTTTGGCCCACGAGCCGTATGTTTGACCCCTGATCTATATACTTCCTGTTTCCTTATACAAAGAAACACCAATCACACTTATATGATGACTTTCCTTTTCAACACTCTGACCCATTGCAGCCCTCAGTGTTAATTCCTTAAAGCTTTAACACGTTAAGATATTATTATACAAACATGATGGGACATTTGTTTGTGTCAGGAAGTCAAGTAGCTGTGAACAACTGCTGCCTCTGTTCAGGGAACGCACGCAAAACCTGTTTTATCTGTTGCTGTGCTTCCTCAAGCTCCCTTCCTCTGACACCAACAACAATGAGGCCTGTCAAAGCAGCAGCAACAACTGACTGTTGGGGGAGAACCACCAGACGATGGCGGAAAAAATAGGCGAGATCGCACACAGAATAGTATTGTTAAAGATAGCAAGCAAACAAGAGTATTATGTTATCTATATCACTATACTATATGTACTATATACCCTCATTATAGGAGCTTTGCAGGGTCCAATCATATGTATCTATGTAATTCATGGAGAAGGGAACTGTGTCACCCATTGGTTTCTGATCCACAAATATTATCCTGCAAATCACTATATGCTGAAATTCAAAAAAGACATAAACACAAACTGTAGTTTTTGTGAAGACCATCCAGAGACTGTGCTGCACCTCTTCTAGTATTGCTCATACACCAAGAAATTATGGAAAGACTTCAGCAGATTTATTATTGACCATGTTTTCAAAAACTTTGTCGTGTCCTGGAAATTATTATTATTTTGTTTCTACAGATATCCCAAAAAGGAAGAAAAAACACTTCTTTATTATTAATCTATTTATCTTACTTGCTAAATTCTTCATTCACAAATGTAAATTCTGTAACATAAAACCAAATTTTATTTATTTTTTAAAGGATGTTGAACTTTATTTAAAAATTTTAGATAAATCTGGAAATAAAAAGGCTATTAAAACCATTAATATCTGTTCTAAATTTGATATTATATTGTAATTGTAAAACTGTATAACCCTCCCCCCTGGCAATCTTTGTTTTGTTGTTCTTGTTGTATACATTTATTTGTATACTATTCTAAACCGATAAAGTTTCTTAAAAAAAAAACAAAAAAAAAAACATTGGTTTCTGAACTACCATTTTGAGGCCAGAGTTTTGCGGATTGGTCATTGCTATTCTGGCTTCATCCAGTTCTTAAGTCTGATGTCATCATGCCATAAAACGAATTTCCTGGTCTATAACAAAAGAGCCTGTATACACGTTTACCATACCTTCTTTCTCAAATGAAGCAGCAATCAATGTCCAGAAGGAGCTAAAGTCATTTAATTAAAATTCAAATACAATTACTAGTGCAATTTTTCCATATTCAGTGTTTCACCTGCAATAGATCAATAGTTTAAATGTCTTCAATACAGTTTAAGCTCCTGGTTTGTTTACAGCAGTGTATTGCTTCACTTTGTCTTCAGCTGTATATAGACATAAATCTTTTTATTTTATTTATCTTCCCTTGAACTTGACAGTACAGATAAAGGGCTGATAAATGAAGCTGGAAGTATGAAGATCAGGAAACACCTCATTCAAGACTTATTATATATCAGTGTAATCCTTTAAGATCCAGTTTGGCAGATGTAGCGGGAACTAATGTTAGTAGCTTAAAGTTAGCTAGTACTAAACTTTATTTTTTTGTAACTTTACTAATCAACTTCATCCACTTCTTCTGCTCTTTATCATCCCATGTAAAGTGATGAATCTGTATTTGTTTTATGGACTATAGAGACAGAAATGACCATATTTGGACATAAGTGGGAATATCCTTAGAGGTCAAAGGTGAGTTAATGCTAGGCGCTACCTTACCTGACTTGATAAACAGTAAACTTCATCAAACATTGTGTAAAAAAAAAAAAGTCAATTTGCAGACTTGTTAGTGGAACCTATTAACCACAACTACAGTGGAGCTGTCTGACAGGGGAAATGTGTCTTATTAAATAAACCGAAACTATGAAAGTCCGACTCGGCAGGAGAGCGAGCTGTCATCCAGACCCTGATACGGCAGACATCAAAGATTCGATTTGCCCTGAGATCTAATTAACGGAGGAAAAATGTAAAGATGGACTATCAGATCACTTATTAAAGGTTCCAAAATAAAATGGATGAGACCATTATGAAAATCCTGGAGGAAAAAAAAAATTGACTTGGTATTTTTAATGAGAAGTTCAGTGGAAGTCTATGGGAGTTGGGGCTTTTTGGAGTGACCCCCAGTGGCCATCAGTGGTATTACAACTGCAGTAAATAGCTAATTAATAAATTTACATTTCTCAAAAGTAACTGAATTTATTTACCAGTTGCTGGGTGTGAAACTAATTAGTTTCACTCAAAAGCACAGCATTTGTGTGTAAATGTTTGCTACAGTCCTGTCAAATTCTCTATACCTGGACAAGGACTTTTTTTTTTTTTTTTTTTTGCACACAGAAGGGAAAATAGTCTGTATTTCCAGCACAAAAAAGCTTAGATTGCTTGAATGCTGATCCATTTTGAGGACTCATCTAATTCTGATTCACACATTTATTCTGCCACTATAAGGTCGGACGATGGGATGATGAATAACAGGAAAAAGCTGCATTTGTTTCCTTTGCAGTTTGCATTTATTACCATTTACATAAAAGGTACTAGTAACAGCATTATTGAATAGCATTATTCAAGTAGAAAAACTCAGTTGGCTCCAGAAGTAGTGGAATTACAGTAGCGTTTATGTTTATTTAGTAGTGTTTATGTTTATGACAGGTTGCAGACTCTGAAGCTGTAGTGTTGATCTACGTCTTACCTGGAGGTTAACTTGCTACAGGATTGAAGGTCATGGAACAAACCTCAAGCGGCTTTGAGTATTGTGTTTCCTATTCAGAATATTTTCAGCTGCCTTTGAAGACTTTCCAAATTGTTTGAGTTTCCTGCCAACTTTAGACACCCAATTTACTCTCGGACCAAGTTTGCCACATGACAATGAGTTCCGCTCTGCAAAGCTCCCAGAGTTACACTGGCACCTCGCATAAAACATATTCAGTATTCAAATCAAGCTCTTTATATTCCCTTTCACCTGTAAAACAGAAAAGATCACATCCTTTATTTCCACTTTTACACGTCTTTTAATCTCACCCTCTCCTTTTGAAACTTGTACTCCCGCATGAGAAATTTTCATTAAAACTTGTAATAACACTGACTGCAGCCTCTCTGTCTGTCTGATATTAAAACGGCCCGAGAATATTCAGGTGGAAGCGACGCGGGCATGTGAAAGAAAAACTTGCAGTGGAAGTGGAAAAGAGGCTTCACTTTCTCCAATGCAGCAACCGAAAACACATCCCTATCATGGAGCTATCTATCCTCCAGCCCACTCTGAAACCCCCCAGGGAGGCCACCGCGGAGACATGGCACTACTTCAAGTGCAATTTCGCTTCCACAAAAGCGGCAGCGGTGAGAAAGAGCGCGCATTGTATCTTGTTTATAAATAAAGTCATCCATAAATGATGGGATCTGTCGAGTGTGTGAGCGAGATGCAGGTGGTGGGGGTGACGGATGGAGGTGAAAGATGGCCTCTCTCCCCGTATCCCCTTACGCTCGGATGGGCTGCAGACGGATGCTGAGAGGGTTTTGCGCCTGTGGAGGTGGGGGGGCCGGAGGGACTGATCTAGCTTCGGGTGCAGCAGAACCAGTCAGTGCGGCTGTTTGAAGTGGGCTGATCAAAGCTGGCGCTGCATCGGGTTCTGTTGCACTCAGCAGAGGGAGTGGACCGCGGGAAAACACACTGAGCCACAGTTCCCTGGGTGGGTTTCCTGTCTGCCCGGATGACTGAGGCATTCAGTGGCTGCAGCTGAATGGGAACAAATGCCTGGTTTAGTGTCAGGGCGCATAAGTTTGTGGCACTCGTCGTGTTAATGTCAATTTTCCAAACACATGAACCGTGCTGCTCTAATCATATCATCGCTTCAAGCTGTGTTTGAGGAGCAACACTACTCATATATCAACCCAGAGCTGGGAATGAAATCATCGTCAATGTGACCATTATATTTAGCATGATATATATTTGCATTTTGTCATTAGGATTTATTTTGCTCCCCTTCTCAGTTCAGACACTGTGCAATTATATAATTAATTAAAACCATAATTGAAGCCTTGAAAGTGATTGCTTTTTTCTCATTTGCAATGATGTCGAAATACAGGGACATTTACAAGCATACCAAAGTCAACACTAAAAAACCTAAACAGCAGCCAGCGACCAAAAGCATTTACTGATCTAAACTGTTTAATACCTGTTGATCCACTTATCCTATCAATACATGTAAATAATTGGTGTAAAATGCAGTTTGTCGTCTTTTCATGGTCATCAGATATGACCCATTCCGACGCTTAGAGGCCCCGGCATGGAAACACCGCCATCTTCTGCAACATCGATTCACCAGTAAAACCCACAGAGTTTGATAAACGATGGAGGCTGTAGACGCTTCATTTCACTTAATGATATTGTTGCTGAAAAAGTCCTATATTTGCATGATCAGCAACTCACTCCCACTCAGGACAGGTTAAATATTGGAAATCACCACAAAAACAGTTGTAGGTCTTTAAGGTTTAAAACTTCTAAAGGGTAAAGTTTCTTCATATCATATACAAAGGTGTGTCTTGTGTTTTGTTGTAGATTATTCTTTGTATTCATTGCACAAAAAATAAAATCAGACTTTCCTGGTTCACATTAGCCCCATGGGATATGAATCTAAAGACATGTACACCTAGTTTTGTGAAATGCCTTGGTGTTTGGTCTTCGTCGTGTTCTGAATATAAAATCACAAATAACAGTCCTTTACATCATCTTCATCTTGTTGAATAGAATTCAGATTGAGCTCATTTGAACACAACAAAATAAGCCCTAAAGCACAATTTCAGGGAGTCCAGGTGTGTTTTTGTTGCAACAGTCTTATTTTTTATTTTGCAACAACATGTAAAAAGCAAAAATCCACCTGTATACTAGAAAGAAACAATTTCACATATATTGGGGAAACATTTAAGTAAACTGATATGAACATTTTTGGCCAAACTGCTTTATATCAGTTTCACATTTAGAGTCAAAAAACATGAGTAACCTGTGTAGCTCCAGTTAAAATGCAAAGAGGTGATGGTGATAACAGTGGAGTTCTACAAGTTCACTCTACTGAAAAAACAAGTGTTTTCATGTTCATTCTCAGTCACTTTTATGCATCACTGCAAATTATACTTTCACAGGGGACACTGTTTTATGCTGATGTTTTCACCTTCATCTGCTGAAGGTAGAAAGTTTTTCTGCTCATTAAATCTGAATTAAGGGACTGACTTAAAGCCCGGATTCATGACATCACAACTTCTATGACTTTTAGGAGTGCGCTGTAAAAACTGAGGCGGTCACAGCACATGCACTGAAAATATGTGTAGTGTTGATATCCCAAACACTCAACACCAGTGGAAAGTCCTGAACCAGAACGTACTCGCAGCTACCAAAACCACCAGGTTATTAACGCTATGTTTCCTTCAAACAATCTCCTTGCCTTATAACCTTCACATGCTGCGTCAGCTGATAGTTTACATTAATGGCTCTGTTAGCTTAGCTCTGTTTTTAAGCAGACACAGTAAAATCACAAATCACATCCGTTTGTGTTGTCAGTAGCTGAACTGAAGATCTGTTTGGAATCGAATAAACAAGGTCAGAACTGTCACAGTTTAGTGGATCAACAAATGGCAACTTAGCAAAGATAATAACATCCTATAATAACTTTATACCTTCATTAACTTCACAAACTTACCTGTGTAAAAGAAACGCTGCCATTTCAGCATCAAACTCCATTCATTTAATTTAGAGCTGTGTCCAGTGGAGAAAACAACAACAACAGTACTTCTATATTTTATCACTTTGAAAAGTTGTTTCTTAATGGTTCTCATCCCATCTGGTCACTTTCTGATGCTTTGGTCAAAGGCGCTGTGGTGTTAGTTCTCCTCACCATGGGAGACCAGCAGAGTGACTCACTACTCCCTCTAGTGGTCACATAAATTCCCCGGCCCATCAGCAGAAATATATTCATTCCAATATTGCATGCATTGGTAATTTTTTAAATATTAGACACTAGTAATCCTACTACTACTCCCTCTAGTGGTCAAATACATTCACAGTGACACGTCAGCCCACAGCTAGTGAATAAATTCAATGCGTTAACATCTTTTTTCTAAACACTCTATTGATATTTCACTGGTCATTTTTGATTATTTTAAAGTAGACATGTGGCCATGATGGTGCTTGTCAGTTAGTTTTGAGCCTCTGCGAATGGTTGAAATTCCTAAATTGTTATTGTAATATGTTCTCTATCCCCACTTGAATAAACGCTGAAAGTCCACACTTCAATCACATCCTAATCACTTCATTTCCATTCCACTACGTACAGAGACAAAATTACAACATTTGTATCACTGTCCAAATACTTAAGAACCTGACTGTAGCTCCTTGGGGTTTAAACAACATCTGGCGTACAGCAGTTCAACTTTTCAAGACAAACAATAACAATATTTGCATATTCAGAGAGTTTTTAATGAGAGAGGTTGTTATTTTGCCTATTTTTAACAGGCTAAATGGGTTGTGTGGAAAACCCAATCAGACAGCAGATATTATTCAAAGCAAAGTGTTTTTGTTCTGTCTCAAAAACGTCTGGAGTGGATCTTCACAATAATAGGTTATTTAAAGGGATTGATATTTTTTTAAAGCATCTTCTTCTGTCTGGAAGTTCAACCATAAACCCCCTAATTCCAACCAAAGTGTATATTCACTACAGTGGGTTATATGTTATAGTATATTACAACCTATACCTCTCCATGCAGGAGCAGATGGTCTCCTAGCCTGTGTAGGAATGGCTTTCCCTGGTGTTTCTGTTCAAGGGTCATTTCACATTCATTGAGGGCAAAGTAGACGGCGGTATTATTGTGTAGTGTAATCTCCTCTCGCCAGGAAATAGGTGCCTTCCACATCCACAGACTTCACCTATAAGTTGAGGTAACGCTCGCTGGAGAAAAATTGCAGAGCCGCTGAGCTACCTAGACTGCAGATCCGTCTGTCAGGAGTGTCGGCAGGAAACAGGGTCTTCATCCTTTCAGACAGAGGAGGAGACGTCGCACTGCTTTTACGGTTACATTCAGAGTGACTCCTGGGTTCAGTCCACTTTAAGGCGTAATACTGAGTGATTCACGGCTACATGTACTGTAATAACAGACTAAGACAGTGATGGAATAATCAAATAGGATATATTGGGCACGTATTTTGTAACCCGGAGCAAAATACTCTCCTAAAAGGTAACCCCCCCCCCCAAATACATTAAGTGATTATGGTGATAAAATTTACTTCAAATCTGTAGGGAAGCACTGATACTGGGCCGATAATTACTGATCAAAGAACAGAAGCAGTTTTTATGATTTGTGTTTATATTTTTAGCCTTCTTATTATGTGTATTTATATTTGTATTCATGTATGTGTATATATGTACATGCATATCTATCCATCTATCCATCCATCCAATAGCCTATGCTGATGTTCTATTCTATTTATTTTGTTGTAATTTATTCACCTTTTGTGCCATGTACTGTTTAATATTTTAAGCAATAATATACAAAGATATACAACAGCAACAAAAACTGAAAAAACCAGACAAATAAATAAATAAAAATCCCACCTCTCCCAAAAGACAATCTGTAAAACACAAATATACAGACCTTCAGTATGCAAATCAGCCAGAATACTGTGCAAGGACTCATTCTTGTACCTTTGTCGATGGTCGATTGAAGAAAGTCACCTTTTGTGCCATGTAAACAAACAAACCTCCATTAAAAGAAACGGTTTTACACTAATTGAGGCCCCTTATCACACTATCTTTAAAAGAGCACAAATTCAATCATAGAAATGTGTTTCACAACCACCAGATAAGCATCAGTAAAAGTAACTCAGCCAACAGTGAAATGTCATCTTATTGTCAGTCATCACGAATTATATATTTGTGCATCCTTAAAATTTATAAAACTGCTGCAGTTATAAAAGCAAATTGAGTTAAACTTAACAAAAGGACAACTTATTCTCCTTTAAATGCCAAGTCTGTAATTTTTGCTGTTATGGGTCTCTGAGTCAAAATGATACCAAAAGACACAACAATAGATGATGATGTGAGGCAGCACGGAATCATGGGAGATGTTTTCACCATCACAGCCAATACAAATCCATCTGACATGACTCAGGCACAAATTATGTTTACAGATGTGGTAATCAATTATTATATATATTTATATTTAACATTAGTAAAGAGAATATTGTGGCACAAGTTAACAAATGAAAACATAAAACAAATTACAGATATCTTTGGAAATGTTGTGTCCCATGTTAGGTAGTCTTTTGTTTCTGTTTTAATAATGCATCATTTACACATCTTTGTCAGTCTAATAATTTTACAAGTCAAGAAAGTCACAGTTCGTTGTTTAAATATCAGACTGTGAAGACACACGTCAGAAGGTCATCTGATGTTATCATGTCTGTCTTTCCTTCTGATCTCTTCAGAGACGCTGACATTGTCCCTGCAGCTTCAACTTGACCAGACTTACAGTGATTTTAACCCCTTTTAATACTGTGTCATGGGTAAAATATGAATAGTAGTAGTGGTAACACAAACCTAGGTGTTATTTTAGTACCATTTACCACACACTGTAACTTTATTGACTTGCAAAATCATATTTTAAATTCACAAATATCATATATGTGGATTGTTGCCCATAAAGTTGGAATAAAATATTTATTCTTGATAAATAAAGTGTAACTGGGACTCGGTATGTAATCATTGGACCTGGTCAAAAGTGATTACTGATGTGTATAAATAGGAATAAAAGAGGAATGTAGCCAAAATGTACTTGACAACACAAATCAAATGGATAAAGAAAAAATATTTGTCTGTCATCAGTGACTGCTGTTCAGATTTTTTCTTAAGTTGGGTCCCACCTTTAGCTTTGGTTATGACACACGTTCTCTGTAGCATCAATTTGATAAGTTTGTGCAATATCACAAAACGTATTTATCATTCATTGCCATATTTATTTCTGTCACGTTTGGACACATAACATGCTCAACTTAGTCCTGACCAAGTGAAGCAGCATGTACTGTAGGCACTAGGCATGATGGGTAATCACTTCATCCGCCTCTCTGGAACAGGGTCAATCTGGACTCATCAGACCACATGACCTTTTTCCATTGAAACACAGTCCAGTATACAAACTGATGTTTGTTTGAGAAGTGAGAAACTCCAGCATCACTTAGAGTTACAGAACATGTTGCAGTGGAAACATATTAACCACTGCAGTAATTATTTGATGTAAGGATCTGAACTTTGTTTAGTTAAATCTATATAATATAGATCTATGTGGTTATAGTTATAGTTATAGTTATACAAATACTGAATATTTTGCTGTAGCTCAACTCAACTGTTAACTTACTCTTATGCACTGTGTCCTTTGCAGTCTTTCAGTATACAGTATTTGTCCATAGCCCTTACACCTGTATATATTATACCATTGGACATAGTGTAGATACTGTTAATAATGTATATTCTTTACTTCCTGCATTTGCTGCTAGATGCTAAATTGCATTTTTTTTTTTTGCCATGTAATGACAATAAATAGACTCTGAATCTCAAATGTTGACACGAAACCACTTTGTCTCTATACGATTCCATGTATCCGTGAAGTATCTCCATTAAGGCTCAATAACTTCCGACCGCGTCAACGTATTCCTTTGCATCGGATCATAGATCATGTTACTCAGGGTCAGCGCAGACAGAGGTCAGGATTAACACAATTACACCGCGCTTCCTCCTTCTCTAAAGACACTGCATTAAAACGACTGCTTTGTATTGCCATGTGTACATGTAGCTGAGTGTTTTGCATACAACCGACGTGGCACAGTTGGCCTTTATGTGTCTCCATCCCTGAGGACCAGAGTGGGTCAGGTCCCGAGGGCGCCACGACAACCCATACCACAAAGCCTCGGGTGGGGCAGACCAGTGAGTGGGGGGTGGGAAAGGCGCAGATGTACACTTATCCTTCTGTCTACTCCGTCTGTC
>JAPQRQ010000027.1:15359365-15378940 GCA_037367365.1 Apogon talboti
ACACACACACACTCTCACACACACACACACACACACACACACACACACACACACACACACACACACACACACACACATCCTCAGAGAGCGCCCAGACTCCCTGCAGACACAGTCTATTTGCTTGGCAGAGTGGTGACACAGTACTTTATCCAGGCCGAATTACACCGCTGTGCAACATTATGCATTCAGTAACCTACTTCTACAACAGAGGAAGTCTTCAAACTGCACCAGGTGTCTCTGTCCCTGGACCGTGGTCTTCTGTGGCTTTAACTGGACACATTGGCTGCATTGCATTCCATTTCATATTATGTTTTACAGCTGGAACACTTGTGCATTATGCTTCTCTCATGATCCCTTGTGTGGTTTGTTAACACCCTGGATCCAACCTACAGTACCAGACAGGCCTTGTGAGTGTAATGAGGAGGAGAAGAGCCACTCCACAGCACCCACAGTGTACTACTGATGTATATTCAGAGTGGATCAGTGCAGTTGGAGGAGAAGAATAGACAATCTGCCTTGTAACATTGGGCCTGTGTCAAAGCAGCAGTTCAATAATGCCTACATCCAAGATCATTAGGCCTCTGTGGGATATTGATTGGGACTTTGCTGACTATGGCCACAGAAGTGCTGAGTGGAACTTAACGGCCACAAGGTGTCTCACCACTCCTCCTGTGGTCACATTTCTCTAAGTGGACTCTCTTAGCTTTACATACAGATGCACATTGAAGGAAATGTCCATTAATCTGCTTTAATTCTCTCACATTGACTCCAATCACACAAGATGCGAAGATTGTTTCTCACCAAAATATTCACCAAACCTTTTTCTTTTTTTTTCCTGCCCTATCCCACGTGTGAGCATTTTTTTTTGATGAATAGTGCCGCCCTCTGGCTCTGGTTTCCTTCTGCTAAAGCTGAATAATACCGAGCAGGTTATATCGTTTAATCATGAACTGAAATGACTTCAGCACAAGCTCATATTTTCTGGGCTGCTTATGCAGGGAAGTTACAACAATGAGCCGTACGTAGGCACAAAGTTCCTGCAAATCCTACAGTAGAACACGGAGCATAAACAGACATTTCCTCTGGTTCCTACTGTCCCTAATGCACAAAGCTTAGTGTTAAATATGAAGCAGTAAACAGATGGTTAGATCAAGTTGTGGGTGGAAAAATATTTTTGTTTAAAAATGTAATCCATAAAATCTGTGAATGTGTATTTATTACAGTCTTCTGCTAAGGTGTTTACTAATATTTTGTTTTATTTATGCTGAAATAAATAAGATTATTGATAAAATCTGGGCAAAAGACTGTCTTTATTTGCAACATCTTCAATATGATTTCAAGTGGGCTAGACCAGTGAAAGCATTGTATAATAACTATAAATAATGATAACTCCAGATTTTTCTCTTTTAGTGTAAAAAAAAGGAAAATTAGATTATGAAAATGTTTACAGTTACAAATTATCCTTTTATAAAAATTGTGAATAATCTGAACAAATATGCACAACCTGAGATTTAATAAATAAAAGAAAATTAAGTGCAATTTTAACAATATTATGTCTCACCCTCTCATTTACACATGTGCATTACAACTTACAGATCACAGTGAATCTACAAGGACGCAAACATTTAGAACTGGAACTGAAACATATAGCAGGTAAATTTATGATCAATACAACTGGTCTAGAATCAGTGAACCCGTTTACATGAACACTAATACTCCGATCATTATCTGATTTCTGTTATTAGATTATTCACGTGATCATGTAACCAGTATAATCTGATGTGTTTTATTAGATAACGGCAGTAATCTGATTATGAGAAATCAGATTAACACACCTGGATTTCTCCCTAATACTCCGATGTCTTCCTGCATGTGTACAAGTTAATCTGATTTATTTCACTCTTTTACATCTGCGCTTGTGTAAAAACAAGTAAAATTGGAGAAATCGTTAGTTTTGTAGTCAAACGTGAGCGGAAGACAATAAATAACTGGAAGTAATTGGGAGTCTATTGTCACTATGTATGTACGAACTCTGAAAGAAATCCGATAAATGGACTGGAGCGTCTAAACCAGGGTTTTCAATTATCCTAGTTCTGAAGTGCATACTAAATACGGTAGATCTGATTATTACAAATTGTGTCATTACTCCCAGTTATTGGATTTTTATAGTCATGTGAATGGACTCAGTGTCTTTTCCACTTTGCAAATTCATCCTATGGACCGGATTGAACCCCTTGTGGGGCCGGTTTTGGCCCACGGGCCGTATGTTTGACACCCGTGGTTTACAATAATGTACAAAAATCACCAAATATTAAGGAAATATTTTGAAGGGAACGCGTTCAACTTTGTCTTTTTTTTTTTTTTTGCAAATCACTGCTCGATGTAACATTGGCTTATCTCTTAACCCTCCCCAAACGGCCATGCCCACTCACACACGCACGCCAATCCCGGGGTAGTATCTGCTCTCCGTGTTTTCCAGCCTGCCTCTGTCTCGTCCCACTCGCACTCTCTGTCAAGAGCGCGGCGTTGACAGCCACTGGCCACTGATCAGCCCACTTTGTCGGGGTTTGTGTCTCCATGCAAGACTGCTGAAAAAGACGCTCAAAGGCACACGCAGCACCACAGCAAAGCGGTCCACGACAACTTCAGCACCACAAGCCCCTCAGTCATTTTCTAGACTCATCACTGTCTCACATCTCCCTGCACGATGTCTGGAGAGGACGCACCTGCCCAGCAGCAAAACGCCGTGGACCAGAAGCAAGAGACCAAACCCGCCGAGGAGCCCAAAGCCGAGCCTCCTAAGACCGAGTCCGCGCCCGCAGGAGCCGCCGAGGCAGCGGCGACCCCGGCGGCCACGACCGACAAGGTCCCCGAGGAGGAGGCGTTCACCTACCGCGCACTGGTGCTCACCGGCTATGGAGGCTACGATAAAGTCAAGCTGCAGGTGAAGAAGGGAAAGCCGGTGCTGAAGGCTGGAGAGGTCCAGGTTAGAGTCAAGGCATGCGGGCTGAACTTCGCCGATCTGATGGCGCGGCAGGGGCTGTACGACCGGCTGCCGTCCCCGCCGGTCACCCCGGGAATGGAGTGCTCCGGGGTGGTGGAGGCTGTCGGGGAGGAGGTGACGGACAGAAAAGTAAGCACCGATCCCACTCACTGTGTCTGTCTTGACGGTTAAAGTCGTTTTCCCTGTGTGTGGTTTAATTTTTAAGTGATGAATCTCCTAGTGTCACTTGTTTTGGGGGGTTTTTGGAGCTACATCTGGATATGGGCGTGTCAGCCTCAGACAGCGGTTGATCCTGCTCAACGCCACTTTATATACATGTTTTATGATCCGCAGAATTAAAAGCATCAAGTTACTTAATCACCACGATGATAATAATGTCTGAAAAATAGAAAATCCTCTGTGTTTTGTGCGTTATGTGGATTCATCCATTCATCTCACTCAAAGAAAGAAGGTAACACTTGTTGTCTCAGAATGAAAACCAGTAAGATCAAACCTTACTATGGTGTGTTTGTACGTGTATAAAATAATACCACTGTGTGAAAACTGTCTCATTTGTTGAATCTATACGAGTACAATGAGACCGGCGGCAGGCGTCGCCCCTCTTGTCTCCCCGCTTTGCAAATTGCGGAGCGTTTGCGCACCACGATTGAGCAACTTGACCGACCACGAGAACACGAGTTGCTGTGGGAAAATAGCTTCACAGGTTGTGCACTACGCGCGTTTTGTAAGTTTAAAGTCTAAATAAACACATGCAAATGCGTGGGATGCATTCCACCCATGCAGTGCATAACGTTATGTTGCGCTTTGATGTGCGCCAAGGCGCGGAGACGCGCGTCAAGGCGCAAAGAATTGGACAGGAAGGGACCGGAAATGAAGCCCCTGAACCTTCAATATTAAAGCTTGAAGAGGTCGCATCAGAGTTTCTTGGATGAGTTATTGAGACAAAAGGTTGAAAATAATCAAGATATGGAACATTGCGCACGGAGCATGCGCTGTACACTTGCTAAATAAAGAGTATATTTCGGATGATTTTTTAAAATTTGTAATAGGTTTGCAGAGTTGTCACGTTTATATCTGTGCCACAGTCTGTTTATGTCTCTAAATGAAATTATGCGCATGTTGTATGAGTAAAATGCAATAAAAATGCGCTCCCGAACCGTCTCTAGAACACAAGCTTTCAAAGTATTTCCCGACGCCGGGTTTTATTTTGAAAATCTGTAGTCCAACGGCTCGGTTGATAATATGGCGCACTTGACACCGGTGGCATAGACCGGAGTCACCGACGCCTTTTGTTACCGGGAGCGACGGTGGCGCACAGACGCACGGAGCGGAAAGGGCGAGGCGCGACGCAACAGACAGCGTGGTGTGAGAAATGGATCCATCTCGCCCTCTTTGTCAACAGATACGGTCTGTTGTGTTGAGAAAATATTTACAGTCATGAGTATTAGCCTGTGATCAAAGTTTAGACAATTAAGCCAAGTCAAATAAACAACCCCATTAAAAACCGTTCAGACTTTTCTTTAATGTTCAACCACGAGAAATGGTGTAGGGAGTGGAAGACGGTTATTTGTCTCTTTCCTACACAGTGATGAGTCACAGGCCTATAGGCTGTGTCTGTCTGATGGCTGGATGGCATCACCATGGCAATGCCTTTGCAAGATAATTAAAAGACAAAACGTTACACATCGAGCAGGGGATGAGTCACGCTTGTTGTAAGAGCACTATATTTTCTCACATTGGCCGCTCTCTATCTGTGGATAACGACACTCTGACCACGTGTGATGCAAGTACAGAATGGACAGGGAGTGGCACATATGTGAATCCATATGGGTCTGAAATCAGTGCAGAGTAGTGATAATATTACTGGTGACAGGTCAGCCAACAGCAGCCCTGAGGGGTTACACGCCTCATGTTTCTAAATACTTTACAGCTTCTTCCACTTTGTCAGTAATGTAGATTGGATTGAAAGGTCAGACGCTACATGCACACAGGCGCAACCTCACATCTTGTCATCAAGGCGTCACACTCCCACATCCCCTCCCAGCCCTTAGCTTATAGAATTAAGAGCCAATCTTCCTAATGGATGGAGATCTCCCAGATCTTTTGGCAGCTGCCTCAGAGGGAATGTGCTGACCCTGATGGCACAGAATCATTTTGGAGGTTCATCACTCTCTGCAGCTCTTCCTGTCTGCTGATCTGTCTCTGTCTTGCACACACATGGTCGCATGCATATGATTAACATATGTAAGTTATGGGTGTGTCCGAGGAGTTTTCATGCTTAACACAGGGTTCACCAAGCTATTTAATTAGATAATGTAATGTCAACAGTGGACGAGTGAAGCATGATCGATTTTATTTCATTGTTCTGACATTTCACCAGAGTGAGGAGTCTTAATGTGATATAGGTGTGTCTTGAGAACAGATTTCAGGGTTTTTAATCTTGTTTTTTTTCTTTGTTTTTTGCTAAACGCACTTGGTTGATTTAGCATATGTACATGTGGATATTCAATGCAGGTACATCACCCAAAGAAAAAACCTGTCTCATATTATAATGTATTATATCGTCATTGCATTTACATTATTACTTATATTTTTCAGAGGTATATTTCAATTGAGTATATGAAGGTTCAATGCAGATAAATCAGCCAATAAAAAAACCTAGGGCACAATATAGTTTATCATTATAATGTATTGTCCTCTCCAGTCTCATTGTAAAAAAAAAAAAAAGTATAATTCAGTTGAGTATGTACATATCGTCGCTGTAGGGCTGAAACCTCTTATATCCAAACAGTTATTTTTCAGGAAACTGGAAAAACAATGTATACGCTAAATCAATGAATGGATTTGAGAGATGTAGTCACAAGCCATTTTCAACACTTTTCATTGGTTAAATATTTCTAAAACCATCAGGACAATGTGAAGACTGACCAATAGAATTGATGTATGACAAACAAAAAAAACACCAAAAATGGACTTATGAGGTTTCCAGAGGTTTTTAATGCGGATAAATCGCCCCAAGAAAAGCTTAAGGTACAATAAAGTACATTGTATTGTGTCACAGTGTATCTCTCATTGTATCATATGTTTCTAAATCAAAAAAACTATCATATTTTCAAAATATATTTCAGTCGTGTACATTCATATGGATGTCAAATGCAGTTACCTCACCCCAATAAAAACTTAGGGCATGATAAAGTGTATTGTATCGTATAATAATGCATCTTCTATCAGTTCATTAGCCTCATAGCATAATTGCTTAGGTCATATTTTTGGCCAAATTGTGATATCTGTGTAACTTTACTCTCCTAACACTGCTGCTTCATTTTGCTATGAACTGAAAATCATATGACTTAGGCAACTATGTGTTATCTTCCTTTAAAAAAGACAAAAATCACATTTATTTTCATCACAAGTGTATTTCATTTCAGTTTTAATCTACTGCTGATGGCCTCTTTCTGTCTTTTTCAATGTTAATGTCAACGTTCCTACCAGAGACAGATAATTTAATCAGTTTTCACAGTTAATCCATCCAATAGGATGTTACACAAACTATTAGCTCAGTTAGCAATAATGGCTAATGTTGTGCTTTTTGGGAAGATTTGTCAACTTTTCGCATAGATACGACTAAAAAAAAAATTATAGTGACGGTTTTTTTTGGGGTTTTTTTTAATAGTTTGTTCATTTTTAGGTTTATTTATTGATCAACAGATCAACTTTTAACCCATTTCTAAAACAGTTAAAATAGTCAGTGTTTCTCCATCACTGTTCTATCCATCATCATTCAGCCTCTGGTTCTTATTTAAAGCACTTGATTGATTGGATATGAGTGGCCGATAAAGTATATTATATCATCTCATATAACGCGCATATAAGAAGGGCATTTGAGAACAATTGATTGCGTTTGGCATTAATAGCATCACTTTATCCTGACGCTCGTATTCCTAGTTCTGGATGTACAGCAGGCTTCAAGGTAACTAACTCCCGTGTTTGTCTTGCCCATTGTTTTTAATATTTGCTCTCATGCTTTGATATATTCTTCCTACCACATCTTCTATTTCAGTGCTGAATAGCAGCTGTCCCTCGCAGGGGCATTAAAGCAGAGTGAGGTAATACTACAGTTCCCCTAACCCCAAATGACCTCAGACAGTGTTGGAAACAGTGTAACAGTGAGTAAGCGAGGAACGAGGGGAAATATCACAAATCACACCAGTACTCCCATGACACCAAACATCAGCACTTTTTTTTCGCCAACCTTTTTTTTTTCATTTTTCATTCTCTCCCCCAGTGAGTTTTTTTTTTTTTTTTAGTCACATCTGACCCATATGTTCTCAATTACCTCCCTCTGACCCACATTGTCAGTCTGGTATTTCCTCCATCCCTCCTTCCCTTTTTCACTTAATCCTCGGCTCATCATCCTGGTACCATTCTCTTTCTCTTTAGGCTTTTCTTTACCCCATTTAATCTTTTTCACCTTGCTTACAAAATTTACAGCTTGTGTTGGCCGACTACTTTGTCTAGTGCCAGTTTAGCTGCAAGGCAAAGGAAATCCTCATTTTTCCTTAAGTCCAGTGTGGTTTTTCTGATTAAATCCTGGAATCAATCCTACTAGAAAGTGCTGTCGTACAAAGGTGGATAAAATTTGTTACTGTGATATAGTGATTTGCATAATTGGAGGTGCAGTCAAGTGCAAAAAGCAGCGTGTAGCCCCCCCCGTCCCAGATTTTTACAGTTTGAAAGCAGGGCGTGGTCTTCATCCTAACATCATACAAACCATGTTAAGGCAGAACAACACCTATGCTGACACCAGGGAGATATCATGTTTCCTTTTAACTACATTTCCAGGAGACATTCAAGCCTTGTGGGCGTTGGATTTAACCTTCGTCTTTTGCCTGAATCCAATGAAGGAACATTGTATCAGAAATTTTCTTCATCCTGATAATTTTTTGCTGAGATCATCAAAGCTCGGAGCCACAAAGGAGCTGAGTCGAACCACCGCATACCCCGAAATTGAATCACCATCTGATTAAGTCCATTCATATACAGTTAACTGGAAGTGTCTTTGTTCAGCACCTCGTCGCTCCTGACCCCAACTGTGAATACATTTGATGCAGTGGCATGTGGGGTGAGAAAGGAAATGCGGAAAAAAAAAGAACAAGCTATTTTAAAAAAAGAAAAGCGAGCGTGTTTGTGTGTCACACTGCGAAGATGTTGTAACAGAAGTGTCACAAGGTTTGTTGACTGGCCTTGAATGTTCCTACTCAGCTCCTGTGTGACTGACAGTAACTCACATGCTTTTTACGTGGGCACAGAAAAATAGCTGCAGATGCATCTGAATGCGATGTGTGAGTCATTTTCGTGTGTTTCCTGTAAACTCCTCCATCTATCGATTTGTGCCGCACACTGTCCCCCCCAATTAAACCAGTGAGGCCCATGAGTTTAACCCTTAAAGACCCACAACTCTTTTTGTTACAACTTCCAAATGATTTTTTTTTTTACTTTCAAAAGTGATGTATCACCTTTTATTATAATATTATCCACTTCATTTTCCATTTGTCAGTTTACCCATCATGTAGATATTCCTAAAAGTTCTATTATTATCATAACTATTATGACAATTAAGCCTAATGTCACTAATTTTCATTATAGTTACTGTAGGTGATAGATTCAAATTACCAATGTCCATTTAACCCTTAAAGACCCACAACTATTTGACTGAATGAACTGAATGATCATTTCCCAAGTGATTTAGCACCATTTATTATAAAACAATCCTCTGAATTTTGCATTTTAAGTGAAAATCTGATAACTTTTCTATATTTAATTCACTGATCATATAGATGTTGATGCTCAGAGTACATTCAAAGGTTATTTGATCAAATCAGGAAAAAAAATGAGGAAAAAGTGACTTTCTCAACAAAATATATCATTAACTGAACATAAAAACAATCATCTCCATCCACTGTCATTTATCAAACTCCATAGGTTTTACTGGTGAATCAATGTTGTAGAAGATGATAGTGTTTCCACGTTCACTACAGAGCCTCTGGACGTCCAAATGGGTCATATCTGATGACCATGAAAAGGTGACAAACTGCTTTTACCTGAATTATTCACATGTATTGATAATATTAGTGGTTATTTAATGTTTTAGATCAGTAGATGGTTTTGGTCGTAGGTGGATGTTGGGGTCCTTATGGGTGAAGGAGTGGAAGATAAACAAAAAAACAACAACTTGAGATTGAGATGGAAGATGAAGTAAAGAAAGAGAAGGGAAGTAAGTAGCCCACAGTGAAAAAAGTGAAAGTATAATTTGAGAATAAACCAAAGGACTTGGCCTCAAACAGAAAGATGCGGGTATGAAAAGATAAAGAGAGGGAGATCTCTCTAATTGGAGTGGATAGACAGCGAGGCGCATGGCTCCCTCCAGACCATTAGAGAGGCCCGGGTGGAGAGGGTTTGTTCCCAGGAGGAGAGGGCTTGTCTTATGCTCAGCCATGGGGAAGAATCTGGCAGGGACTCTGATGAGTGGAGGGAAGCCAGGGGAGAAGATGGGCCCCATTGTCCTGTCTTACTGATGAGCAAGAGGGGATATGGGACACTTCACACAAGAAGGGAAAAAAAGATGACAGCAGACGAGGTACGGAGAGAATGAGACGGTGGAAGATGAAGAAATAGGGATGAAAGAGCATCGAAGGAGGCGGCGAGACGGAGACAGACAGGATGAGACGGAGGGGAGGAGGGGGGCTGGAGAAGGGGAAGGAAGACGCTCTAAAGTTGTGAGAGGAAAAGCAGTCAGGAAGTGAAAGAGAAAGAAGGGAAGAGAAAAAGTGAGGAGAGTGGAAACGAGGTGGGTGGGAGAGCTTTGTCAAGAGGAGGAGTGGATAAGGGGGAGGAAGAAAACAGGAAGAGCCTTATAATGCTGCATTCGTCTCTGTTTCCTCCGTCCCTCGAGTGGGCTGTTCTGATTGGCCGGAGCAGCGCAGAGGGGGAAGTTTACCTCCAGGCTCTTCCTTCTGCAAAGAGACAGTTGTGAATCGGAGGATCCTGCTTTGACGTGACGGTGGATCGTCAAGATTCTGGTTCTGAGAGATAGAGGCGACTGCAGTTTTTCGGTTATCAGAGACAAAACCCCGAAACAGTGTTAAATATTTGGCACAATAATCACCGTTTCCTCTTTAGGTGCGTTTACATGGACTTTAGTGTCCGGGTTATGGTTGGGTTTTTGAAGTATCCTGTTTTTGTGCTTTTGTGTAAACATCACATCCTACTTTCAGAAACCTGGATGAGCCCTTTGAGGAACCTGGTTATAGTAGATGCACAGGCACAGCTGCAGGAAAGTGGCGTAACTGAAGCACAAATAATGTCTGCAATAAAAGCATCTCACTTCTGGAGCAATGAAGAGAGATTAATGCTACATTCACAGACTGCACGTCTTAATGCTCAGTTCCAATTTTTTGATGAGAACAGATTTTTTTGTATGTTTTTTTTGCATTATAATATAAACATGAACAAATGTGACACCACATGCAGAGCAGTGTGTTTAGGGAACTAAATATAGGTCTCGCCTGGTCCCGCCTCCTCCAGCACAGAATTGTGACGTCTGTTGCATTTCAATGACGTAACATTCGGACGAAATGCGACCATTCAGACTGAAGTTACATTGCAAAACATCTTTTATCTATTTGATTTAGGAGCACATATGAAAGTGGCCTGGGCTGATTTGAAAAAGAAGGATTTGTGCTGGTCAGACTGTTATAAAAAAATTAGATGTGAGTCATATTTGGGCAGAAAGTCAGATTTGGGCCATTTTTACCTGCGGTGTGAACAGAGCCTTAGATATAATGGGCATTTCTTTCACAGCCAGATCGATCTCCACATACTGACAATGTTGTGGAATAGAGATAAAAGCTACCTGGGTTTTCTGGCTAGGTCTTGGATGGGATGAATAGTACAGTAGTGCATTCGCAGAATAGTGCCGTAAGTTATTTTGGTGGAATGTGCACATATGAGGTATCGTGGCATTAAAACGACTAAATCCCCGAAAATCCAAAACAAAACGGCACATAAAAAGCTGTGTGTTTGTCAAAAGTTGCCTTTTTCAGGGTGCAGTTGAAGCTCGGAGGACATTATTCTTTAACTTACCAATTGGTGACTTTTGAACTGTAATGGACAAATGGTGGAAGTGTCATGGTGGTGGCATTTTCACCACCATTATCACTTCTAAAATCATAATAAACATACTACAGGACAGTGGTTTAACCCTATGTACAGTGGAGTCGGTCAGGTCACAGTGCAAAACACCCCAGAAACAGTACAACATTACAACATGGCCAAACACCAAACCAACGTGTTACAAAATTCTGACTGACATACTTGGTTCCCACTAGTGAGCGATGGATTAATCATCGGGTCGATTAATCAGACAGATTAACTGCCATTTTGATGTAACCGGACTGGATGACCAGTTTTGCAGTGTTTGTTGCTGTGTATTTCACATGGCCTGTAAACAAATAAATGAATTCAGACACATCTCCAGTGCACCAGCATAGACTGTGGCAGACAGCCCTGTCACTGTGGCTGCTGTGGAAACGTTCCCCATTTTTTCATTTCAAATAAGTGCACTGCAGGCAGAGCACAGAAATAGAACACTCACACAAACATAATAGTAATAAATAAATGCCGATTTAAGCCGAGTTATTTTCTCTGTTGTGGTAGTATATACAGTCTGTCAACCGTCCTGCTCTCTGCATAAGATACAATGGATAAAAATAATCTCCTTCACACATAACAGTCGACCACTAGCCGCCATCGACAGGCCACCGCAAAACACGGTGATGTTGAGTTGCAGGAATGTCAGATTAAATTGTTGGCATGTGTTGTCAAATATTACAGGCACCTGTGCAAACACCAAGCAGTTATCAGTATCATACCACTAGTACACAGTCAGAAAAAGTCACACACATAATATTTAATTGGACCACCTTTAGCTTTTATTACAACACTCACTCATTGTAGCATCATTTACATCATGCAGTGCTTATGCACTTATGTGAATAAATGCCACAATATTTATTTCATTTCATAGTTGTATTAGTTTTTGGTCTGGAATTGATGATGAATATAGGTGTGTAAAGTCTTCTCCAGCACATCCCATAGATTCTTAATAGGGTTCAGATCTGATCCTGATGACTCCTGATATTGTCATCTTGGAATATGCCAGTGTCATCAGCAAAGAAATAAATCCACTTATGTTCAGATCTGGTCACTCAGGATAGTCAGGTAAAGGTTTAATTGCTCTTTTTACTACCCGTAGGGAAATTCAGTCTCTGCATTTTACCCATTCTAATGCACCCAGCATTAGCATTAGCGATTAGCACATTAGGAGCAATCAGCTGCCAGTGACGGTGCTCAGGGACCAACTCCAGATCTAATCTTTGACCTCACCAATGGAATCAACCCCAGATCATAACACTGAACACACAGGCTTGTACTGTAGGCACTAGGCATGATGGGTAATCACTTCATCTGCTTCTCTGGAGCTGGACTCATCAAACCACATTGAAACACAGTTAAAACATTATGCTGGTTATTTAACAAATGAGAAGCTCCTCACTGCATCAGTTAGAGTTAAAGAACATGGTGCAGGTGAAATATGAATCACTGTAGTACTCATCCAATGGAAGGATCTGAAGTATTTGCTTAGTTAAATCCATGTGGCTACTTTTCTTTTTTTTTTTAACCCAGGCTGTGTAATATACAGGGGTATGCATGTAAATACCATATCTTGAATATGATCAGAGCTGGGATAAGCCTCATAACCGGGATACTCATGCGTATCTACTGATCTATTATTCAAATTCCACATGATCTCAGTAGTTGGGAATGTAAAACTCTACATGTCCGTTGTACAGTAACCACCAGTATGTAAGCTGCTCGACAAAACTGCCCTGGCTCTTCTGTGTTTTCCTCCATAAACCCAGGCCTGCCTCGGTTACCAGTCTAACTGTGCTGTGGTTTATCGCCCTCCATGTTTGCTTGCACTCTTTCTGCAGTGTAAACTGGGAGGATGAGGTGGCTGCATGTTTGCATGTCTGCTGTGTCGTCGTGAACAAAACAATAAACCACACTGGTACTATTCCTGTTACAGAGCTCACATCATTCCCACTGCTGCTAAAAAAATGCTGCAGATGGTAGATCATTTAAGGCTCTAGTAACAAAGCCTCATGGGGTATTGAACTGCCAGTGGGTTTTGTCTAAACTCAGCAGCTCATTTTAAAATATTTTTAGGCTTCTGTGCTAATTTATGTAATAAGATTTGTTGTATTTGTTCCAGGCTCAAGCCCTCCCTCTCTCCTACTCATGGTCTTCCTGTTCTTTCTGTTTCAGGTGGGTGACAAGGTGATGGTGCTGAACCGCTTCGGGCTGTGGCAGGAGGTGGCGGTGGTACCAGCCAGCCACACCTTCCTCATCCCAGAAGGCATGAGCTTCGAGGAGGCAGCGGCGCTCCCTGTCAACTACATCACCGCCTACATGATGCTGTTTGACTTCGGCAACCTGAGGCCCAACCAGAGCGTCCTGGTCCACGCTGCTGCAGGTACGACACGCAGGGAGTCCGCCAGGGATTTGGGGCTCCAATAGGGGCATGAATTCAGTGCTGCAAACCACGAAAACCCTAAAAATATAACAGTGTGCAGGCATGGAGCAATATTCTGCTTATTGGTTCCGCAACGTCAGCACATCATTTCTGTATTTTGGATCAGAAGCCTCTAAAATGTGGCAGTAATCAATCATCAATAATGTAAAGCGCTTTGTGTGCCTTGAAAAGCGCTATAGAAATCTAATGCATTATTATTATTAGTAGTAGTATTTGACCGGTAAAGATGATGAAAAAAAAATATGGCCATTTACAACAGTAGCAGAGCTTCCATTAGGACAAAGGGGGAAATACATCCAACATGCACAAACATTTAACCACAGCATCCAATTAAACTGCACTAATGTAACATCTTTGATTGGCTGCTTAGCAAAGGGGGTGGTGACTTTGGAGGCGGAGCCTACAGTAATGTGGCCTCTGTCACAGCCGCTGACATTAAACTCCTCTGGGTTCTATTAATACTGTCAATGTTAGCATCATTTCAATGTGTCAGCCTGCTTTTACTGTATATGAATAATTTCCATGTCCTAGAATTACATATACATGATGAGGAGGCTCAGAGGCTGCAGCAGGTACACATAAAGACATAGAGGGATTTTTGTGGCGACTTCCAAATGACTTTTTCTCTGTATCTGACCTATCTTAAGTGATATATCACTGCTTATTATCTTATCCACGTTTTTCAGTAAATAGCAGGTATTTTCCTGTACTTACTTTACTGATTTTGTAGATGTTCATAAAAGCTCGGAGCACATTCAAAGCTTTTAGCAGAACAGCGAAACCTGAGGAAAAATGGACTTTTTCAGCAAAAATAAAATTATGATTTTTTTCTGACTACTTGGGTTTTACTAGTGGATCGATGTTGCATATCTGATGATCCATGAGAAGCTAAGAAACTGTATTTTACCTGAATTATTTACATGTATTGATAGGATTAGTGGTTCAAATTTATTATGCATTTTAGCTCTGTAGATGCTTTTGGTTTTGCCGGTGGCTGTTTAGGTCTTTGAGGGTTAAACTGGTTCATCTTGTTTTTTGTCGGCACAGCAGTTTATTTCTGGAGCATATTTAAACCCAGCATAAGCAGAACAAAGATCAAACCTACATATACAGACCAAAACACAAATAGATACATATATACGTATGCACCGAACAGCTCTGTAGTTACAGTAGCAGCCACACAGATTAATTCAGCGTTCACTGTTGCCTTTGGAGTACATCTTTAGACAATGTTATGCAGTTCTCTGCCAAGGCTCAACACAAAATAAAACCTTTGAATTATGGCATTGAGGAAATGATTGTGAATGTTTACAGTACCAGACCTCTTCCTTTCCCGCACCTCCTGTTTATGCATTTCTTTTCTGTGTAAATTATGGCTGTTGGAGAAGTTCCCATTGTTGGTCTGTACGAGATATAGCTCGTCGATGTCTCTCTAGGACGGCACTGTAGCACCTGCCACCTGGACTCTGAGGTCAAAGTTCAGGGTGAGTGGGAGGGAGATGGTGATGGGGACTGAGGGAGTAAAAGCACCTGGTTCAGGGCGTGATGAGAGCTTCGCTTTTGCAGTGTTTACACAGTCGGGCCAGCTGGAGAGAATGGAAGTGCATTAGCCAAAAGAAATTGTTCTCCCCCTTTTTTTTTTTTTTCCCCCCTCTCGCTATCTGTCGGACTACATTTGGTTTTCTTTCATTCCCACTCTTACTGTACAGAGGGAACAGAGAGAGAGAGAGAGAGAGAGATCCCTGAGCATTTGGGACAGTGTGTGGGCGTTGATAACACATAATGAAACCTGAGCCTGTTTCCTCTTTGGAGACAAAAAAAAAAAAATTACAGTGCACCCTGGGAAGCTGCCAACGCAGGTGGATGTATCCCTCGGTGTGAAATAAGTGGATGTGTACGATTATCATTAAGCTTTGCAGTTGTCCCTACGCGGCTGAATGACAGCTAACAGTCGCATAGTTGTGGGATTGATGGTCGACAGAGGAATCCCAACTGTTTGTGCTCACTATATCATCCGGCTGATGTCACTCAACCCTGTTAAACACATATAACTGGAGGCTTTCAGCACATAGTATGTTCGCTATAGAAGGAATGCTGTGGATGTGTGGTGTAAGACACTTTTCCCTTTTGGTTTCGTCGAGGCGGCGTCTCTGGTTTCTCAGGGCGGGCTGCCAGCCTTGGCTCGCCAGCTGTCCGGACATCAGGATTGTAAAAGCACATTACTGAAGCTATGACAAAAACATTTGCTTAACAGTCTGGTTCCTTGCACTCCATTATATTGGGCATGTGTAAATCATTATCATCGGCACTCTACAGCCGTGCACTAGTCAGAATTCAAAGCTGTTTAATGGCAGTAGGTGTCACCAGTGTGAACATTGGTGCCGTCCTGCATCACGGGGCTGCATGGCTCCCACGGTGCTGGATGCTGAGTGGGAGGTCCCACCCCTGAGTCTGTCATAGAAGGTTCCTGATGTTCAGTGATTAGAGAGATCAAAGTTATCTGCTGTGACAGGACCAGAGAAGAAAGAGCCTGCATGTGAGTGTGAGTGTGAGTGTGTGTGTGTGTGTGTGTGTGTGTGTGTGTGTGTGTTCTTGCCTATCAGTGTGTTTCCTTCAGCCTCATATCTTTCTAATACTGCAAAGGAAACTGCAGCCACAATTGCACATATTCATTTTCCTGCCAAAACTTATGTAACCACTAGGGTTGAAACTAATACTCTATGTAGTATGTACTTTATGAACACAAGCTGATAATGTTAAGAACCACCAACAGGGTCATTTAACACAGAGAATCACATTTTTTTCTACACATTTTGCATTTTTCAGCAAAAATCAGGTATTTTCCTATATTTAATTCACTGATAATGTAGTTGTTCATAAATGGTCAGAGTGAATTTAGTGGTTATTATATCAAAACAGAGAAAACTGGAGAAAAAGTGACTTTTTCAGCAAAATATATAATTAACTCAACATAAAAACACATCTACAGCCACTGTCATTGTCAAACTAAATGGGTTTTACTGATGAATCAGTGTTGCAGAAGATGACACTGTTTCCATGTTCACTACAAATGTGTAAATGGGTCATATCTGATGCTGCTGAAAAACTGCATTTTACTTTACAACTACTATTTTACTTGATTTTAGGTCAGTAGGTGCTTTTGGTTGTTGGCAGCTGTTTAGGACATAAAGGGTTTGAGCATAATTCTTCTCAAGAGTGTCACATTGGCCTTTTTAACATCGACTTTTTACTTTTAGTGCATTTTGTGTTATCCATTTGCAGCATTTTATAAGGCAAAGGGAAAAATGAAGCATTGCAGTAGGTTTTTCATTGTTCTAGCTTGATGTCTGATGTAATGCATTACTGAAGTGAATAATACCTCAGCACCCTAGAAAAAAGTCAACAAATAAATATTCATCTCTGTTAATGATTTTAAAAGTATCACGGAGAATGCAATGAAGGAGGAATGTCACTGTTTTTCTTGAGAGGCCATTACGGTTGAATAATTGTTACTCTGTTTTATTGTTCATTGTGTATCATGTATGTGTTTTTATATAGTTTCGACTTTGTATGGCTGCTACCTTGGCCATATCTCCCTTGCAAAAGAGCTATCTAATCTCAATGGGACTTCCTGGTTAAATAAAGATAAATAAATATATGAATAAGTGACTTCTTGCACAGTATTTGGGGGATTTCTGTCGACATTCAAACGTCTGAATGGCATCGTTTCTTTTGCCGTAATGTCACATGAAAATGCGGAACACCACCAGCATCGCTTCAATTAAAATTCCTCTTTTCAGTCAGATATTCTGAGGGCTTTCCAAGAAGTAGTAAATAAAATCACACCAAGACACATATAATACTTGTTTTATAATTAGATTTTGAAACGGTAATTAACATCTCATCCTTCAGCTCCAGTGAACACCCTGTTTAATCACATGCAGTGTTCTGTATGAGGTTAGGTGGCTTTTACTGGTACCTCACAAGGCTTTACCGCTGTCTGAAATTACACATGGAGTTGTATTTCCACTAAACAGCGGTAATCTTAAGAGTCAGACGTGCCTGCACAACTCTGCATTCCTGCCAGATCAGTTTATGTTCTGGAAAGATAAAAAAGGTATGTGTTTGATTAACCAGGCCTATTTGCACATTGGATAAGTGGTGGTACGGTAGTTCAGAATACAGGCAGCGGTTTTCAGATATATTTCTGTAATGATGATTTAGAGCAGAATGAGTTTTATTGGCGGCATAAATATCAATATCATCTTATCAATGCTGCCACAGACTCTGTTTGAGGATCAATCACTTCTACTGTTATGGCAAAATCCATGGTTAACCTGTTTATTCTCATGGCAGGGATATAATCAATACTCATTTAATCACTTTAGGAAAATAATAAGCTTCCTTTAAATTACTTTTAGATTACTCCAAAACCCCTGGCGCTTGTAATTAATTTGGATTGATGAATGATTGGACGTTATAATATTCATGTCATACCATCATCTACAGCAGATGCTGGAGTTACTATCCAGACAGACAGACAGATTATCTCCCTGCTTTTTGGCACTGGCATTAGTGAATTAATAAATAATAGCCTTGGATTTCCGACACATGCTGTGAGATGTGAAGTCAAATCAAGTCCATTTTATTTATCCTGCGCAAGATCACAAAATTGCCTCAAAATGCTTTAAAATATTTAAGAGTCTCTATTTTTAGACTCCCAGCTGGGGTAAGGAAGGGGAAATGAAGCACATAAAAATACAGAGCAAATAGTTTCCTCAGTCGTATAAAAACTGAAGCAACTCTAATAATGATAATATAAGTTTGGTTTGTGTTAAATATTTATGATCACAAATGTGAATAACAGGCAAATAAGTTGACTAAAAATAAATATGTGACCATCCTCTTGCCCACGTTAACCCTTAAATACCCAGAACTATTTTAGTGGTGATTTCCAAAAATTCTTTTAAGTGAACCTTCTGGATTTAGCATGTTTCAGTAAAATTCAGATATTTCCTACATTCAATTTGCTGATCGTGCAGAAGTTCGTTAAAGCTCGGAGTAAATCCAAAGGAAGAAAAAGTGACCTCCAAAAAAATATATAATTAAAAACAAAGTCATCATTTGTCAAACTACATTAGTTTTACTCGTTAATCAATTTGGCAGAAGATTATGATCGTCCTAAAAAGACACATCTGATGAAAATCTGCAAAACTGCATTTTACCTGAAATATTTAGATGTATTGAAAGGATTAGTGGTTGAAAAGTTATTAAACATTTTAGATCAGGACATACTTTTGGTCACCGGTAGTTTAGATTTAGATTTATGAGGGTTAAAATGGGTTTTATTGGTGAATCTATATTACAGAAGATGATGATGTTTCCATGTTCACTGCAGAGCCTCTACATCTCCAACCTGAATACCTGAATAACGTACATGTATTGAGCAGAAAAATGGTTCTAAACTTATCACATTCATACATTACATTACATAGACTTATATATTTCAGATCAGAAGGTGGTTTTGGTCACCGATGGCAGTTCAGGTCTTTAAGGGTTAAATAATCATGTATCAGCCCTGCATTTAACCCATAAAGACCCAGTGCTACTTTTGTGGTAGTTCTCAAATGATTTGTCACTATTTATTATGAAATAATCCTCTGTATTTCACATTTTTCCAGTGAAAATCAGATATTTTCCAATATCTAATATACTGATCATGTAGATGTTCATAAAAGCTTAGATTAAAGTTGAAGGTTATTATACCAATAAACAGAGAAAACTGAAGAAAGTGTGACATTTTTGGTCAAATATATCATTAACTGGACATAAAACAAGTGTCTCCATCCACTGTCATTGATCCAACTCCATGGGTTTCACTGGCGAATTAATGTTGTAGAAGATGACGGTGTTTCCA
>JAPQRQ010000027.1:15387718-15402615 GCA_037367365.1 Apogon talboti
TACTTTTAACTACTTTTCCTAGATCTTCAAACTTTAAAACGGGTCAATTTGACCCGTAACATAACAGGAGGGTTAAAACAAACAGGATGGCAGTCTGGTGTCATGTTGACCAATAGCAAATGCACAATAACTCATAAACTGACCAGCATTAGTCGCTTAAAACACTCTTAATATCATATGTTGCAGCAAAAAACAAATGAATGGGAAAAGGATGAATCTGGATGTAGATGTTTTTCTAATTGATTTGGTTCTGCTTTTAAGGAGCATTGATGTATACTTTTAGTATCTTTTAAATTATTGGTGGTGTTCTATATGTATGTTTTCATTGTGGTGTTTTATTTTGTGTTTAATGTATATTTTTTTATTTTATGTTGGCAATTTCTATTTTATGTAACTTTTTCACTGTCACTTTTGTAAAAGATATTTTTAATCTCAACAAGTCATTTTTTCCTGGAGTTAATAAAATACTAATAAATAAAAAACAGCTTTCAGAGCTGAGACATGAGGAAGAGATAGTAATTTAAAAGCACAGAGTACCGGATAAACACTAAAAAGGGTTAAAGTTGTCAAAAAATAGTCAGATAAATGTATGAATAAACATCTGAAATGGTAGACTAATAATAATAGGTGATTGGAATTTAAAATACTGTAACAATACTGAGTTCAAATGTTATTTTATGGTTTAGCATAATTTAGTGTGTTAATAGGCATATTTGATTGCACTATTGGGACAAAAAATGGTTGGGAAACAGTGACAGAAAGGAAGTAACTTGTTTGCTGAAGTCAAAAAAAAGGAAAAGAATACATATTTATCTCTGTAGACAGATTTGTTTTTTCCACTGCTCGCCGACTTCATCAATCTGAAACAGAAAGGGAATCACAGCCTTTATGAGGGCAGTGTTAGTTAAATATTAATATGTGAGTGCCTGGCGGTGAGTGCGTGGATTTAATGAATTCATCATCGTGTCGGACACTTATTCACACCTGTATAAGTGTCTACGAGGGTTGCTATGACTCTATGCAGCGTTTCCATTTAATAAAAACAGCTCTTTAACCCCCACCCCCCCTCACTCTAACATATTCAATATTTTCTCACTTATCCTCTCTTCTGCCTCGAATAAACCCATGTGTCCAAGGCCAACATAGACACATTTACTTATACTACATCCACATTTTATAATATACATGGTTTTCTCTATTGGCTCTGTCTTTTAAACATTTACTATACTATTTCACTGTATAGAACGTGTGTAACACCTTTTTATTTGCCTATAAATAACACTATAAGGAGCTATTTAAGGCTCAGTGGCACAAAGAGGAAGTTAAAAGCCAATCTGTCAAACACAAAATTGTGATTGCCATCAAATGATTCTTATATACCCAAAGGAAGAGCAGTCAATGAAACAAAATGGCTCCCTTTGCTCAGTCATTGCTGGCAATTTGGCCAAGGTTTCCCTGGCAACACAAACTTGGTTTCTCACTGAGGACAAGAGATGGTGCTGCTACAACGCAGCCGCAAAACAACACTCGCATCCAACAGCAACAGCCTTGATTTTGTTTTCTCATCAGTTCTCCCCTCAGTGTCAGCAGGACTCGTTACACTCATGCAGATCAATGTGTTCGCCAGGATGAAAACGACAAATAAAAGAGACGTTTTCTGTCTTTACACTGAAATCTTAGAAGTGGGTCTATGAAAGCATCTGATCATTTGTGGTTTTGATTTTTATCTAGTGAATGCACTGCAAAAAAGGAATATATGTCTTAGATAAACTGATTTGAATTTGGGATATTTATCTTGAAAGATCATTTTTTACATTTATTTACTTATTGAGACTTAATCTTGTTAAGATTATTTGACTTGTTCCAAGAATTTTCATCTTGAGTGACCCCACTTAGATATTACAGCTAATTTTAAGCAATATTTATAACAACACAAGCTCCATTGTTGGGGAATGAGTATGACAGACACAGTAACTGTTTGCCCTCAAGAAATTGTTACTTGTTTTATGCAGGTTTGCCTAAACATATCTACTGAGTCAGTACATATAAGAATAATAACAAATAAGAATTTTTGTATTTTTAGAGTTTTAGCATTCTATAATCCTTAGATAATATTTTCTTATTTTAAGAAAACCTGATTTTCTTACTGCACTGGCAGATCATTTATTTGAAATAAGATATTTTAACCTAATAATGAGTCTAATTTTCTTATTTTTGGTGCAGGCCTTTTTGTGAAATGTGTTGTTGTTTATTTCCTGAATCTTTCCCAGTCAGAGGTGAATAATAAAGAGGATTGTTTAGACTGATCTTAATCTTATCATTCTATTACCGCATTTGTTTTGTCCCATGACAGATGTTTGACTCAGAGAATGAACAGACTTAAAAACTAAACTAATATAAAGCATTTTGTCGCTCCATATCATAAGACGCTATAAAAAATAACAACCAGAATATTAATTCATTATGTTACCGGTCGTGTTATATTGTGTTACAGTAAAACAAAGTCTTGCGTGATGAAATGAGTGATTTCTGTGCGTATTTTTGGTTTTAAGCCTCACTTTAAACAGCCGCCAGTTTCCAAAAGCATATAAAATATTTAATGACTTCTGAACCAGTAATCCTATCAATTCATGTAAATAATTCAGGTAAAATGCAGTTTCACAGCTTTTCATCCTCAGATATGACCCACTAGGATGTTCAGAGGCTCCGTAGTGAACGTGGAAACAAAGTCATATTCTGCAACATTGATAAATCACTAAAACCAATGTAATTTGACAGATATTGGTGGTTTCAGACACTTGTTATATGTTCAGTTAATGATATTTCTTGCTGAAAAAGTCAATCGTCCTTACATTTTCTTCTGAGATTTATAAACATCTAAATCAGGGGTGCCAAACATATGGCCCGTGGGCCAAACCTGGACCGCCAACAATATAAATCTGGCCCATGGGATGAATTTTCAAGGTGCAGAAATTACACTGAAGATATTGTCCAACTCATTTTAGTTCAGGGGTGTGATCACAAATGGGTCCAGACCAGTAAAATATTAACATAATATGCTATAAATAATAACAACTCCAAATTCCAAACTCCAGAATTTTGATATTATTATTCCTTTTACTAAAGCCATTGTAAATTCACAGTGATCTGTATGCTGTTATGCACATGTGTAAATGATAAGTTGAGGCATAATATTATTCAAATTGCACTTACTTTTTAAGGAAAGGTTGTACAGGTTATCCACTCTTCATTTTCATCATTTAATTTTATGTTTTTTGTACTAAAACAAAGAGAAAAATGTGGAGTTATTTATAAATTAAAATGCTGTTATTTTACAGCTCCTTGAGGCTGTATTAATTCATAAAATGAATTTGACACCTCTGGTGTAAATATAGGAAAATATGTGATTTTCACTGAAAAATGCTAAATGCAGAGGATAATATTGTAAAAAAAATAGTTCTAGGTCTTTTTCAGGGTTAAACGATAGAAGACATTTTGATTCATTTCACATACTAAAATGACCAAATGCCCTTCATTGTAGAGATGTGTCCTTATGTACCTGGCTTCCTGTCTTTGTTATTATCTCACTGGGCGTGGACTCTGCATGTATAACCTACTGGGTACGGCTGCCAATGTAAGCAAGCACGATTTCATCATTCATGCAAAGTTAACATGTCCAACAGCCTGACAGCTCAACTATGCCACTGAGAGCGGACCTTATTTAAATGTTGTGTTGTAAGAGCCACCTTTGTGTTTCTTTATTCCGCGCTATCAGATAAGACGTGGTCTTTGCTTGGTCAGGCATGAGTGACCTTTACAGATGCCGTTCGGTTTAGATCCTCAAGTCAGCCTCCATTTCAAACAAGCCAGGGCTTATCAGTAACCTATTACCTCTTGCTCTGGCTGCCTCCGCAAACATTGTCTCAGGCACTCGCCACAACTATGTACACACTCTCGAGCACTGTGACCACAAACACAGATATTTCAGACATCTACAGAAGCACACAGCCTCACAACACTTTGCTTAAAACTTGTTGCATGATTTATACCGGTCAGACAGTGTTTATGTAATTCGCTGTCGAATGGCATCCAGATCTCTTGAGAAACAAAACAGATACACCCTGTGGCATTTTAAGCAGGTTGTCATGAATGGGGGAACCAAAAATTAGATGTGTCATTTGAGGTACAATGGTTACTTTCTCCATAGATGGATGTGTGTGTGTGTGTGTGTATGTGTGTTTGGGTGTCTATTCTCCTCAGGCGAGCCAGGTATGCCAGTAATGCAATTGTGTTTAATGCTCTTCTTACCCCTGAGCAAAACACAACCCTGTTGTTATTGACTGGCTTGTTTGGGACATTAAATTATGTAAATCACATTTACCTGCCATAGGAATAACACACAGGATTGGAATACTTATCCGACTTTTGCAAACCGTTTTGTTCCGCCAAGTTTCACGTATGCGTTTTCTTGATAAACATTTCTATTATCTTACATTGTATGATTCTCTATTTCTTCCAGGTGGTGTCGGTATTGCAGCCACTCAGCTGTGCAAGACGGTCAGCGATGTGACCGTGTTCGGCACGGCGTCGGCCAGCAAGCACGAGACCATCAGCCAGGGCGGAGTCACGCATGCCATCGACTACCGCACCAAGGACTATGTGGAGGAAGTCCGCAAGATCAGTCCAAAAGGTGGGAAGCTTGGCCGTCTGCACTGTAATAAATGTTGTTAAATTTAGGAGCTATAGAGTGCAGAGGTGACGGATAATACGTAGTAATGGATGTCATATATTTTACCAACCATAAAGTCAGAAACATGATGTATTGGAGATCTGGGGTGTAATAGTTAACAAAAAATGAGTCCAAAAGTAGCAGAGAGAAAAATCTTTTTAATTGTTCAGAGGTGGGAGCTGTACTTAGTCTTAACCTTTAAGTCTCAAATCTTAAATTTCTGTGGTGAAAATAAACCCTGACGAGTCATTTTTCCTGGTCAAACAAGTGACACATCATATGAATTTTAACTGATTTATCCTACATTTAAAGTTGAGTCAAAACACAACAATAAAACAACCCAAATGGACCACAGGAAGTGCCATGTTATTGTCTACCACATTGTTCATTCCTTCTCTGTCTCTTATATTGCTACTCTATGATGTTTGACACAAATTCCTTTAGACACGACCCTGTCATGTGTCAAAACTTTTTCAGTCTGTGCATTTTACCCGTTCTTATACACACAGCACCTACCATTAGTGATTAGCATTAGCATTAGCATCAGATCTTCATTAATACCGTGGTCAAGGATAACATCTCAGTATGTTTCTGAATGGGTAAACCTGTCAAGTCACTTCCAACAAGTCAAAGTCGGGCATTTTGTCACTGTGAGTCAATTAATTCTCAAGTTCTAAAAATTGCAACTTAAGTTGGAGTTAAGACATGGAACTTAAGTCCCCCGCCTCTGCCATGGAGTAAAATTGGGGAGGAACCAATCACTGAGATGGAATTTAATAGTCATAATAACAGTATAATGACAATAATGGAAATCATCTTACCGTGTTTCTAGACTATCTCTAAATCGAATTCCTCTTATTTGTTTTTCCATTTTATAAGGGTTGGCATCTAGTCTTAAGGTCACCTATATCTAATTTTTAAAAAGAAATTACTTATTTATTTTTATTTTTTTTAAATGAACATGGGAGGGTATTCATTTGGTCAAAATCTGCAATTTTCCCTTTAATAATCACTGAATATTACACACTGAATCTCCTACTAAAAGCATGCTTCACAAGCTGGATTAAAACTACAACACAAACTTAAATAAATAGAATTTAAATTTTTTTCCTTCATTTGCATAAAATTGGTCACGCTGCATTTAATAAAGTTTGATGTTGTGCATCACATCAGTCTACTTTTTAAATATAAATCAACACTTTCCTCATAGTACCTTCAAAACCAAAAGTAAGGCTTAAGCTAAATGGAAACTAAACTAAAACATGCCAATCCCTGAAGATGAAAACTTGACTCAAACCAAAACAATGAAAGCAGATTGAAAGCGAAAGAGATAAAAATAAGCTGAAAAAGAAATACTGTGAGAAAGCAGAGTTTTCAGTTAAGTGTTGAACAAACTGCCAACAGTGAGATGATACATTTTCATCCACTTTGTGTTCTTCTCATGACACACTTCTCAGCAGAGTTGGCTGCCGTCGTGTATCTGAGTCACTTTCAATAGCCAACAAACCCATTTCACCCAGTAGTGACTGTTTGCTATTAATAATGTATCCCCAGACTCTTCTATAGAAATGTCCCTGACTTCTTTTTGGCAAAATGAAGCGCCGTCCACTTCCTGCTCCCTCTTTAGCCTACTGCTGTGTTCCTCGCAGGATGGTGGATGTTATTATGCTAGAGGCTCATTTCATAGCCGCCCCCCCAGCCTCTCAGTGAAGCACAGAGTGAGACGGACAGACAGACATTACAGAGAGCAATAGGAAAGGAGCGAGATCTGACACTTTGGACAGAACAGATCTAATTAGAAGCTTGGATCAATGCGCAGCCCTGTTCGCTACCTTTTCCTCCATCTTTGGCGCTTTGTCAATTCATCTGTACAGCGGAGCCCTGCTGTGAGCCTCCTATAATCAATACAACCAGGGTTTAACAAGGCAAACCCGGCCAGCGAGGAGGGGGTAGCCCAATTTGAAGAGTCCCCTCTGGCACAAAAGAGCATCATTAAAGCACAACCTATACGTCCAGACATTAATAAGCCACGTAGAAACCGTCACAGCTCTGTTACCATGCATCTGCCATGTTATTCTTTCCACTTAGGGATGGAATAAACATCGAAAAGAAGTATTTTATACCTCTTGTCTTATCAGTGACAGTAGAAACAACTTAAAACACGTCGGGTCTCGCTCAGCTCTCCTCCGCTCGTCTTTTGGCTTACGTATGGGCTCCTCTTCGTGTAAACATGGTACAACTTGGCTTCGTTCGCTACTCCTCGTGAACTCTGCCATGCGGAGGGGGGCTGCTGAGGAGACTTGGCAGGCTGCCCCCACCTCTCAATTCACACCGGCTCTGACTGTCCCCTTCTTCTCTTTCCTCCTCCAGGGCTCGACATAATACTGGACCCTCTCGGAGGATCAGACACTCATAAGGCCTACAACCTGCTCAAGCCTATGGGCAAACTTATCACCTATGGTAAGTCAAACAACCGCGGATTAAGAGATCGATACGGCGGAGCATGTCTGGAGCAGCTCCTCAGCGATATAAGCTCAAAAGCCCCTGTAAGACGGAAAAAACACAGGCTTGACGTCTTAGTTTGGCGGCATTGTCATCCTAGAAGAATGCTGCAAATATCACTAATAGCCATAGTTTTCCTCACAGAGTAATCACATTCAGATGAAATTTAAGCCACAAAATCATATAAAATCAAGCCAAAACAAGGCCGTGGCTAGTGTTTCTCATTTAGACATATCTGCAAAATAACTTTTTAAGTCGCTAGAAGAACATGTATCAACAGTAGCTACATTTCTGCAAGTGAGAGATATGTGGTTTCCCATTGTTTCTGAAATAAAAAACACATATCTACATTTCTTGCTACACATATTTTATTTGTTTTCATTTATTTAGCCCTTATTTACCAGGGAGGTTCATTTAAGATGTAAGATCTCCTTTTCCATTTCTCCATTTCAAGTGCTGGTGAAAATGGCACCAACTAATAGTTTCACATTAAAAAAAAGCAACATTTTTCCTCTTTTAAAAACTCAATACAGCCAATAATCCATGACCATTGCTCATGTCGATTGTCAGTCAAGTGCAGCACTGTTTTGTATATATTGTATTAAGCAGCATCAAGGTTTATTGCGCATTTTTTGTCAAATGTATTCTGTGTATTTTATATAGTCTTGCATCTTTGTCAGATGACCATTGTAAATGAGAAGTGGTTCCAATCAACCTCACATGAAAATGCTAAGAATGTAAAAGACTTGAGAAAAGAGAATAAAAGAAGAGTAAATGTGAGGTAAGGGATATAATTCACACAACCTACAGAGAACAGCCTTTAAAATACCTTTGAAAGATTTTCATAGAGGGTATTATATATAACATGAGCCAGTGAAGGTCATGTGTTTTCTCTATTTTGCCTTTAAAGCCAATAGTAATTTATGAATAAATATCAATATTATAGCGTTTCACCCACTCATAGCACATTTAGCATTAACATAGATATAAATTGCTCAAAGATCACATGTTGAGCCATGAATTTCAGTGTATTTTAATGACAGCATCTTTAAAATATTTATGGTTACTCTTATGCCCTGAAGTACTGGTTACAGAAATGTACCACAGCTTAGTTTAACACAGAACCCTGCAAAGCTTGGTTAAAAAAAGTGACTCCCAAATTATACCAAACCATATTTTCTTACCCATAAATGATGCACTGTTACTGCCCGATTCTAAAAACTTATCGTGGATTTTGTTTGTCCACCATCCAACCTGACTCCGTCCTACTTTTTGAGGAAGCAATTATACGTTTCTGTGGTTTTACAAAAATATACAATGGCAACATTTTACTTGAAATCTACCAGGAATGTAATATGTAATAAATAGAATAAAGCATGTGGAGTTTTTTGGGGATTTTTTTTTTTTAAACATGCTGCAAATTCCACAGTACCAACTGTTGTATTTTAGGAAATTCCCTTACCATCGTTCACTGTATCTCAGCAACAATAAGGAAATTAATACAGCACATAAAATAGTCATGAGTTCCCACCATTTCCTCAGAATAAGGCTGCTTTCTGGTGGGCAGTGTGACCTCTCTCCAGAGGTCCATGTCCTCAGTGTGCTGTGTGTCGTCCGTGGGAAGGCCTTTTACTCTTGCTCTGTTGCGATGCCAATCTGGAACCAGCATATATGCAGCAGTGGGCGGGGTCGGCATCCTCGGAGAACAGGGCCTTGCCTTTGCATGTTGCTCAAAAACCCTATACCCAGCATAGTGCCCCTCACCCTCGCCCATTTACCCTCTCTCGCCCCTGCAGGACACCCCCCCCCTTCCCAGCCCCACCCCACCCCACCATCCTGGTCCCTCAGTGCCAGCTGCTTCTCTTCCAGCTTATCAGAAGTATGCATGGCAAACAATGGACGTTCTATCCACCAAAACCTGGAATGTGTCTGAATGTAGCAGGCTGGGTCCCTCTCTTCTGTCAGAGCATGCTTTGTGTCCTCTGTTTCCCCCAAGAGAGACAGTGAAAGGGCTTAGGAGGCGAACGCAGGAGGGGATGGAAGGGGATGTGGTGACAGTGAGAGCTGAAGTGCTAAAGAGGTTTTCAGGGTGTAAGGCGTAGGTGAGAGTGTGAATATACACAGGAAAAGCAGCAGAACAAAGATACAAGGGGAACATTTTTGAGGGAAAATGCATAAAACTCTCACTCATTTGATAAGCTGGTGCCAGAAAATGTTTGGTATTTTTTCTTGATAGGTTAAAGCCCTAATATGTAATGTTTCTGACAGCTGGGCCTGTGTTAAATAGGGTATTTTTGTGAACTTGTGTTCTTACTATCAATTGGTTTTATTCACTGCAACTGGACGCCTCATGTCCCCTTCTGTAAATTAACATAATGTCAGCATATAAAAGTAATGTGAATAATAGTTTAATACGTTAACTGGGTCACATTAGACAGATTTCAACAGTAGTGGTGGAGGAAAAAATCATCTCCCATTATAGTTCTATGCAATATACTAGAGAAATCCCACAGTGACAAAAATTATCTGTCTTTAAAGATGAACTCATTATCGAAATTGCTATTGCAACTATTATCTTTTGATTAAATAATAGACTGATTAAGAGGAAACTGATTGTCATGTGTGAGAAAAAACTAGAATGAAAATGGATAAAGAGAACCAGGGAAAAGGGAATGGGGCAGATATTAGTATAGTATCTTAATTTTCTTTCTTTCTATACTGTATATAGGATATCTACTGTATATATAACATTAAGAATTGGGAAACACCAGATATTGTGAGGGGGTTTTAAGTCAAAATGTCAAAATGGCATAATTAATTCCACGCAATAGTAAAACATGGATAAAAATGTATACATTTATAATATTAAAATGGACATATATTCACAAGTTGAATTCTATTTCAGTGAAGTCAAACTGTGATATAAATCTTTGCTAATTAGCACTTAGACCGATCTGCATTTCTTCAGCTAATTAATTTAAGGAGAGTCTGACAGCATGGAAAATGTAAGTCAGAAAAAGCATCTTCTTGAAAAGGAGAGAAAACTTAATGAAATGATCCCTGCATTACAACAACAAAAGGCCCAACCAGGGACAGGAGTTGTAAATTAGCACTAGCTATAAACTTATATGCACCACATCAGCTGCAATTTTGTAACTATGTCTGACTGCATTGTCCCTGTCAAATAAATAAATAAATAACATGACATTCTTAGGCTTTTCTTTATAGACTAAGGTTCTCTCCGTCTCTGTCAGGTGCGGCTAACATGTTGGCGGGCCAGAAGAAGAACCTGATCGCCGTGGCCAAGAACTGGTACCACCAGTTCTCCATCCACACACTCAGTCTGATCCAGGGCAACAAGTCGGTGTGTGGTTTTCACCTGGGCTACCTGGACGGAGAGATGGAGCTGATCAGCCAGGCAATGAACACAATCCTGGATCTGTACAAGCAGGGCAAGGTCAAGCCCCGCATCGACTCCACCTGGCACCTGGAGCAGGTACACGTCCCATCTGCTGTGTAGTGATGTTGGCACTGCATGTCGTACTCTGTCGTAATATTTGTTAAAGAAATGATTTACACCATCAGATATTATTTACAGTACTGGTTTCGGAACTGGACATTGTTGAAGCTGATGTGGCTGGTTTTCTGTGACTTAAACCATCCTGAACTCCTTTTAGGAGCTCCTGGGTCTTCACCAGGGGTCCACAGCCCTTACAGGGTCCTGAGAGTTACTGCAAGGGTCTGCCCAGTTCTCTTCAATACTCAGCTTTTCAGTTATGGTAACATGTAAAAAACACCAATTTTCCAACCTCGTCTTTTATCATGCATCCACAATCTCAGATACGAACATCAAGCCCAGTGAAGAATAAACTCACTATCACAGCCCATCAGCTTCAAAACTGTAGAAAATGTTTCAGATTCTGGCTTGGTACCAGGTTTCCATTTCAGAAACATCTGGATGAAATCGTTCAGGGTGTTCATCACTTGCATCACCGAAATTAGATGGGAAAAAAATCAAGGTATGAGTGGAAGGGATTATTAATTTTGAGCAACATTCTGCAACTCATCTGTTCATGTGCTTTTAACATGTCTTCAACAAGTTGATCATAAAATGAAAAAAAAGAAAAAGAAAATGTTGCACCACTTGCACAAATGAAACCTAAGCTAAACCTAATTTTTCTTTCAGGTATTTAAAGCCATCTGAATTTTTAAAACATATAATCTATAACTTAAAGTTTTTAAGATATCAATAGCAACAATCAACTGGGAAAAGAAATGAGTTTGCAGTACTGATAAATGATCCACAAATCCACATCCATTCATTTTTAAGGAAGCTAATCCCCACTATAGCCCCATGTTGGACCTTTCCGTAATGACATTCATACGTTCTATTATTATCCCAAGTATAAGGACATTCTTGTGAACCACAATGAACCATTTTTAACTTCTTTACCAGGAGGCTCTGATATAAATACTAGAGGGATTTGCAGCTTATTATTGTATGCATGATTACAACAGATCATCAGACACATTACTATAGGTCCAGTTTAACTGTCCAACACAATTTCATACAATATATATAGAATGGGGTCCATGGTTTGTCTCCGTAAGGGATCTTTGACTGGAAAACACTGAAGACCCCCGGACTGGATGATAAACTGCACATGCATTCTAACAGTATGTACCAGGTAGTCGTATGTTTTACTCTTGTTGTTTAGTCCACTGAAGCAGGGTGTGGCTCACATTCAGATTCATCAGTCAAAGTTTATCAACAAGAGTCTCTGTGTTCGTTACAACATAACTCATTAAAGCCAGACAGAGTCAGACTGTCGCTGACAAAATTAACACTGCAAACAGATATGAATAGCCAGTGTGAAAAACACAAAAAGAATGAGCGAGTCAGAGGCTGACATGTTCTGTTGTCAAAGTCGGAGCTGCCGGTCAGTATTTTGGCCTGTGTGACAGTGTCCAGATAGAGACACCCGCTGTCTTTCTCCGCCATCTGACACTCTTTCTCTGCCTCTCCATCTGTCTGTGCTTTATATCAGACTCTTTCTCTCTGTCTTTAGGTTATTGACTCCCTCTCTGTCTCTCTCTCTCTCTCTCGATGTATTCTCTCTTTCTCTCTCCTCACAGTGTATCTTTTTTGCTTTTCCTCTCTTGTTGCTATGGTGACATCCTTTAGTCAGTGAGTTCGTCTGTCTTAGGGAGGAGCCCTGATGTATGAGAAAGAGACATGGAAGACGTGTAGAACGACAAGAGAAAAGAGCGCACACTTTATGCGTTATGTAAAGTTTTGACATAATCGCCTGCAGACAGATGATGATGCTCCCTCTTGTTCTAGCATCGAAAGACATAACGGTAACCAATCATCATCAATCCAGCGTCTGTTTAAGTGAGTGCAAATGCCACGCCCTGACCGCATTCATCACAGCTCTTCCATCTTCATCTACTGTCAGTCTTCATCTTTGATCCAATAATCAATATCCGTGTTTGTGTAATATTTGCGCGATCACACCTTCCTTTGGTTTCCTTGTTTCATTATCTAATTCAGTACACATGCCTGGGGGGGATAATGGCAGAAGTCTGCAGCTGTAAATAACGCTCTCCAGCCTGAGATGCCTGGGAGCCAGAGAGGCTGACAGATCTTTGAGAGTTAAGGGTGGAAGTGGGTGGAGTCGTCAAAAGCGCCTCAGTCTATCTCTCTGTGACTTTCATTCACATTGAAGATGATTCTTATAATTCCTGGATTCAGCCCCCTCCCCTCCCCTCCCCTCCCTTCCTCTCAGTTTTGCCGAGGCGGTGTTTGAAGGACACCAGTTGCTCTCCACGTCCCTCCCTTCCCCTCCCGTTTGAACTCCCACACTCCCCTCTCTTTCCCATGCGTCTAAGTCGTCGGGGGCCACGTTTCAGCCGGGCTTTATGTTGCTAGGAGATGGCCCTGTTGCCGTGGCATTGGTCGTTAGGTGGTCTGCCGGCTTCGCACGAAAGAGGGGGGGAGGGTGGGGAGACTGGAAGGAGGAGGGAGGAAGGGACGGAGGGACGGAGGGAAGTGATGGAGACGGGAACAGACAGTGGACAGAGCACGGTGTTCAAGAGGAGGGTGGGGCCGGTCTGGATGGGATTCTCCCCTCCACGCTGTGATTGGCTGTTGCCGGTACTATCAGTACATCATCAGACGGATGCTGAAAATTGAGATCAATGGTTGACTCCATTAAATGCACCTTTTTTCCCGACTTCCTGTGGAAAACTTGACTTACGACAAAGCTCTTCTATCAGCCAATTAAGACTCTCACACATTTCATTTAACCCATAAAGACCCAGTGCTACTTTTGTGGCAGTTCCCAAATGATATTTTCTCTCTATTTCACCTTTCTTAAGTGATTTATCACCATTTATTATAATATTATCCTCTGTATTTTGCATTTTTTCCTTGAAAATCATCATTTTCCGATATTTATTTGACTGATCATGTAGATGTTCATAGAAGCTCAGATTAAAGTTGAGGGTTATTATATCAGAAACAGAGAAAACTGAAGAAAAAGTAGTGTTTTTTTCAGCAAAGGTATCAATTACAGAACACAAAAAAAGTGTCTCCATCCACTGTCATTTATCCAACTCCATTGGTTTTACTGGTGAATCAGTGTTGTAGAAGATGATGGTGTTTCCACATTCACTACAGAGCCTCTGAACGTCCAAATGGGAAAAGACGACAAACTGCATTTTACACCAATTATTTACATATATTGATAGGATTAGTGGATCAACAGGTATTAAACATTCTAAATGGTTTTGGTCGTCAGTGGCTGTTTGGGTCTTTAAGAGTTGATAAATAAACAAAATTATCATGCAAAAACAGAACATTTTGCACAGTTTTCCTCCATCAAACTGTTACTTACTCCCGCTTGCTTGAATATATCCTGATAGTGAAAGCCTCTTTTTGCTGTAGGTGTCTATTTTATTACTCTTCTGTTCTATCTTGTTTCCTTTCCACTGAACTGCTGCAACAATTTCATTTCCCCTCAAGCATTATTAATGTCTCATCCAAACAAATGTGATTTATATGAGATATACTGCACATTAGGCAGTCTTGCAAGCCTGTTTATTTGTTTTTAGTCAGTGGTGTCATAAGGGAAAAGAGGAGACATAGAGTGCAAGATTGCATGTCTTATAGCTGGAAAAGAAACTAGCTACTACTATGTACCCTCAATCAATTTTTTTTCAATGGTAGGTATAAATAACATCCTACTTGCCCTCTTTCCAGGCTCTACTTTTTCATCCTGCCTTATGTAATTTTCTATTTCCTCGTGTTTCTAGGTGGGTGACGCCATGAGAAAGATGCAGGAGAGGAACAACATTGGCAAAGTGATCCTCACCACAGAGCCAATGCCCGAGGAGGAGAAGAAAGAGGAGGCCAAGAAGGAGGACAAGAAAGAGGACAAGAAGAAAGAGGACAAGAAGAAGGATGACAAGAAGAAGGACGATGCCAAGAAGGAGGAGAAGAAGGATGACAAGAAGAAGGAGGAGGCCAAGAAGGAGGAGAAGAAGGAAGAGAAGAAGGAGGAAGAGCCCAAGAAGGAGGAGAAGTGAGATGGAGGACTGGAGAGTCAAGCAGACCAGCGGGAAGTTTATGTCCTGGGAGCAGGGGGTGTGTGGTGTGGGGTGG
>JAPQRQ010000027.1:15404859-15424463 GCA_037367365.1 Apogon talboti
CCCCCCGTCTGATAAGAGGCCTGTGTTATGAGGACAGTTGGTATTAGTATTTTGCACTCTGCTCGCTGATCTTAATGCACTTACAAGCATGGCAGTCGCACTCCAGTCCCACAGGCTTTGATTCTGCTCTGTAGAGTCACAACCTGTTTCCCATCATCGACTCACAGTGTATCTGCTGAAAATCATTGAAAGCACAGGTGTCACACACACACACACACACACACATACACACATACAGGAAAAAATTGAAAAAAAAAAAAACACATGTAAAGGTCCCCTCACTTTCAGCTTGCCAGTCCTTGCCCCGGCCAACTTCTTCTGGGTGGCAGCTAAAAATCAAAGCATTCATCCATCCTCGACTGTGGGAGGTAAAACGCGGAGCTCAGCGGTGTGATGCGAACTGGGCTGGAGTGCGTCCGTCACGCTGGTGTGGGGAGTGACTGTGTCCTGTCAGCCTCTGGTTAGTGTTCTGTTCTAATCTGCTGGGCTCCCTTTGTGAACCTGTGGACGGTGCTTCTGTTCCGAGTGCCATGTGAGAAACAAACGCTTCAGTAAAGAAAAAAAAAAAGTATGTTTTACTTATTTTTTTTATTTTAATTTACATTTATATTTTTGTTCGTTTGTTAGTTTTGTTTTGTTTTTTTTTTTGTTATCCAAGGGTTTAAAGTTCAAAGCTCATACTCGTAATGTGGGGACCTGTCAACCTGCACTCCTTTTAAATGTGATAAAGTCTTTCTGTTGGTCAAAACCATGTGTGCCAAATTGTATGTATTTTCCTCTGTCACTGCTTTGAATATTAACAGTGCATAAAAAAATATATATATAGAATAATCCCAGACGACAGTTCTGTTTTTCGATGCATTTCCGTCAACCGTGAAGAAGAAAATACAAGAGTGTGTCAGATTCCTAACCCAAATACCCATGGGGTGCTGACAGTTTTTGTTGCAGTTTACACAAGGTTTAACACAAGTCGTAGTTTCCGATTGGTCTTGTTCAACTGTAGGTCTGAACCGTGCCTCTCTCCTTGCACAGTTTACCTCAATCCGAGGCATTTCCCTCCATATTTGTATCGTTTTCACTGTGTTTTTTCAGCTCCCGCAAAATGATCACAACAGGTTGCCTCCTCCTACATGTTTACAAACTATATCGCAGTGCAAAGGAACTGAGAAATGGTGCATTTATGGTTCAAAACTCCACCAAAAGTTAGGTAGTTACCAGAGAAATCTGTCGAAAACACTCCAAAATCCAAAGCTCCATGGTATTCCTCTCTATGGATTCTATTTCTTTCTGTTTGTTTCCAAGTGGATTGTATAGCAAGTGAGGGAGCAGATGTTTTCACACAGCTGTGCAGGGATGCCAATACTGTAACACAGCTGCAAAAAGCCAAGTTTATTGGCTGATCCTAGTTCAGCCCTGGCCTGCCCCAGACACAACATTTCCGCTTCACAGCTGATCTCAGTTCACTTAAGGATTATTAGAGTTGTACTTCTTTTTCCTGTGCTGCATCCGTAGAACCTCTTGGCCGGTTCAACAGTCGCAGTCCAACAGCAACTCGCCAAAAACTCCATACCACCCCTCCTTTCCCCCCCTACACATTCATAGCAAATAAAACACTACTTTGACATCTGGAATTTGAAATTGCATGCATTCATCTACATGTGGAAAACAGATCATATTTTTTTTTCTCTCAACATTTTCCCTTTTTTTTTTTTTTTGCTAAGATGCCTTTGAGATGAACTCAATCAGTGGGGCGGGTGTTTTAATGTCGGGGGTTCGGGTTCAAGTGGATTCGTTGGTTAAACCTAAGCCCACCCCTCTTGTTACTTTGGCCTGCTGCCTAAGAGCTTTTCCACAATGGTGAAGCTGCAGTTTCTGTCATCTTGAAACGGTTTTCCAGTCATTCCAGACACTTATGCAAGTAATAGAGTACGTACAAACTCAGAGATGCACGAGAGAAAGAGTTTTTCAGAGTAAAAACAAACAACGTGGTCATTTTCTGGACGTTTTACATTTGATATTACTGATTAGCACTTGTAGGTTTAGGTCTTAAAAATGCACTAAGGTGATTAGTGTAGTATTTCCTATAGCTACTGTCCCTTCTGTCAGTCTTGGCCAATCCCTCACAGACACCCACCGTTCAGCTTTGAGGTGAATTTCTTTCTTTTTATATGATTTCTCAGGTCATTCCAAACAGCTATTCTTCTCATCTGAGAAACCACTTGATTTTTACTAACACAGCAAAACATCCTCCTTCACTGAGTTCACTGCACAATTGTCACACCAATTTTCCTTCAGTGTTTGATGTAAGCTTTAGTACTCAGAGGAAAGAACTCAGTCAGTGGGTTATTTCCACATGCAGAGCCACTCTTTCACTCTTCCACACTAAAAAAAGAAACCCAAACAACTACATCTGCCTGCAGCTAATGGTTCCTTCGCAGTGCTTTTTTTTTTTTTTTTTACTGGTAATATAGTACAGCAACATCCAAGTAACATTGCAGAGATGCTAAGAAAGTACAACCTGGCTGGGCTTGTCATGTACAGAACTCGAATGCATGTTTAGTCGCTCCGATAAAAAGGCATGTGTATATACAGCTCTTCATGTTAGTTTAGTTCTCCTGTAGTGGTGTGATGTGAGGGAGGAGAATGCTCTTCCAGTCGTATCAAAATGCCAACTGCAGCCAAACCCAATGCCCTCTACGCCACCTGACTTCCTGTCCTCAGCTTCAGCATGGGCGCCGACATGGTCAGCTGGTCCATTCATGATACCTTAACCTATCTCTGGGAATGCTTCAGAAACTTGCTTCACATCCATCCTGCTACTCACCTCCTGTTAGAGCTCAGACACCACTGGTCATTTTCTACAAGACATACCCAACAGGTTGATTTCTAAGCTAGTTCTCCTCCACTCTGTCCTCGATTGTGTTGTATTTTTCCTGGTTGCGAACACTCTTCTCGTCTCAACTTTGTTTTTTAAACCCTTTGAATTGATGCTGCTTTTGTGCTTGACTCTGGGTTTACTGCGTGGTGCCATGTTGTCCACATGGCCTCTAGAGCTTGTAACGCTTCAGTGTGTAATGTTACCATATGCCTTACATGTTTTCCAGGACTAATAAAAAAAGCATAACAAAAAAAGTCAGGGGATCTGCTTTTTTATTTCAGAATAAAATTAATAAAAACAAAGATCTGGCTTACAAATAAATCAAATTAATATCAATTTTGTAACAGTGGCTCCTTAAAAACCAATTTCTGACTGCATAACATACACATCTGTACAATAATATGTGAACTAAACCATATAAAACAGTTTTTACCAAGTAATGTGGATTCAGACATAAAACTGAGGAATGTTAGGTGAAAAAATGAAGCGAACTTTAAAATATTACTCATCAGAGAGGCACATTGATTACAAAAGTCCACCCATAACTCTACTGTCATAAAAACACTTCAGTTTCTATATAAACCATCACACATTATGGACTGAGCCATTTAAGCCGGAATTTCTTATCAACATACGGAATAGACTGCAAATGGCTCTAAAATACAAAACTGCTTCTCTTGCATTTATTTCTGAGATTTTGCCGGTGACTCTTCAATTCCATAAGAGGTCAACACCTCGGACAAACGGGTCAAATAAGTGGAATCTGGGTAACCGTTCCTGGAAAAGACAAAAAAAAGAGGCTGTTCACATGGGATTCATTTACACGTGTGCCCTTTAAATCTGCTGCTCGGTTAGATATTCCCGTGGCCTCACTCACCCTGACTTGGCTCCGTGTACGCTGGTCTTGTGTGGGATGCCGTCCCAGATGACCCTGGCCCCGGTGTCTCTACCCGTCACGGTGAAGGTGAGTCCCTGCCTGAAGGCCTCCTGCAGCCTCGGCAGCAGCTTCCTGCTGGTCTCGCAGTCCGGGAGAAACGCCTCAAACATACCTCCCTGGAATGGTTTTCCTGGAGAAGGGTGATGCTCCTGGTAACATCGACAGAAAATAAATCAGTCAGAAATGAAGTCTGGAGGCATCAGAATACACTTATACACAAGCATAGTCCTGTTGTCAACTCTATTTTGGATATTTCTGATTTCGCCTTTTCTATACAACATATAAAAATGTTTAACATACAATTGTTTGGTATCTTGTTTTAGCACAACTTTATCTATATGATCTGGTAATTATTTTTTTATTATTATTATTATTATTGGGCACAAAATTCATCAAATCCCAATAAAAATTTAAAAAAAGATGCTATTGGATCTGTTTTGGAACTTGAAAATGTAAAACATAGGATACAAATATGAACATACAAAGGTAGGATTGAATATTTTTGTACTATCAAATTAAAACATGTTTCTGGTTTTACATGGTCTATCAACGTTAAACCAAAACTAGGAGAGAGTTTCCAGTCACTTTCATGTGAAGTTGACAGCAGTGCTCCAGGTAACCTTAAGTTACGGCGCTTTGGAAACCTAATGATCACCCTGACATGATCATAGACCCTGGAGGGTTAAAGCTCACTCTCATACCCTGAATTTCACACAGAATGCCTGTTTTTACTTTCGACAACATTTGATTAAAATCAAGAATGTTCTGGCAAGAAACGCAAGCAAAACAGCGCCAATGTAATCCTTTCATCATTTCTCCTCATTATACACAAAATGCACCACTTACTATGCAAATATCCAACACATAAGTCACATAAGCTTTCATTAAGGTCGTTATGCTTTTTGACATCTATCAGAAGACTTGTATTCAAACAAAAGGTCATTACACAGAGCATAATGGTGCACGGTTGCCCTATAATGAATGCCCTGCACAGAATACATAACACTGGATGAAGAGTACGGCAAGAAAAGATCGGAGAAGTACACTTATTCAAGAGTTTAAATCCAATTCTGAGGTTTTTGTACTTTTCTACTCCATTTTACACTACTTTATACTTCAACTATGGGGGCAAATATTGTACTTTTTACTTCTTTACATTTGTCTGACGGTTTTACTTACTTTTTAGATGATTTTACACAATGGGTAGTATAATAAGCTAAACAGCCACTAACTGATATACAATGTTTAATAAGTCTTGAACCACTATTCCTATCAATACATTTAGATAATTTAGGTAAAATCCCGTTTCTTAGCTTTTCCTGGTCATCAGATATGACCCATTTGGACGTCCAGAGGCTCCGTAGTGAACGTGGAAACACCGTCATCTTCTACAACATTGATTCACCAGTAAAACCCATGGAGTTTGATAAATGACAGTAGTTTTTACATTCAGTTAATAATAGAATTTGCTGAAAAACTCATTTTTTTCCTTCAGTTTTCTCTATTTTGATAAAATAGCCTTTGAATTTACTCTGAGCTTCTGTGAACCTCTACATGATCAATAAATTAAATATGAGAAAATACTTGATTTTCACTGAAAAATGCAAAATTCAGAGGATAAATCACTTGGGAATGGCTAGATGTAGAGTTAAATTCATTTGGAAGCTGACACAAAAATAGTTGTAAGTCTTTACAGGTTACAATATTGAAATGTCGAAAATTAAATCTGTGTTTTCTAACCTTTTTGCCATCTGTCATCCTACAAAAATCAGTGCGTAGTCAGCTCACATTTCAGATGTTTGTGAGTTGTTAACAACTCCACCAAACAGTGGTTCTTCCCTCCAAACTTCTCATATGGTTTCAATTCAGCAAAGGTTCAAAGCAAAAATCAAAATTTTGAAAAGTAAAAACACTGAAAACAGATTTGTGTATCAGAACTTTGTTTTCTTCTTTCGTCTCCCATTAATCATGTCATGAGTCCTATTTATAAAACTAGGTCCAGTCCAGCAGCTACAACACTACAGTATATTCAGATTGAGAAAACTTATATATAACCTATATAATCAATATAGTCAGAGACCAAAGCAGTACTTTAGTAACTATACTTTGCAAAGCCATAGGAGCCTAAATCATGTGGAAAAAAGACCCACTAAATATATATGTAAATGAAACTGAAGCCACTTAATGCTGTTGTAGAAAAGTGACGCCACGTTTCCACGTGTCACATCCAGGTCACATCTGGCTGAATCTGAACAGTGATTAGTTGCTAAAGCTGTCAATCACATCTGTAACCACCCTACCTGTCTCTAAACCCCTGTCATTAGACAAAAATCTGCATCACAGAGTCAATTTCTACATTCTAAGTATTTAAGATTTTTTTTTTTTTGCAACGAACCACTGCAGCTGTGCATAGTATTATTTTATGCCAATTTCTTTTCCTTGTAATTAAGCATTTTTACAAAGGTGGGAGAAATGTTACTGTTTAACTGAAACTCAACAATTCTGTAAAACAATGCTGCAACCAAAGATACAACAGGTAATCCAGATTATTCTGTCATACACACTGTTGGTAATATTAAGATTTAAAGAATCTCACCCCTTGAATACCGTCAGGAATACAGTAGGTGATCTTGATAGCAAGGTTTTTACTATGACCTGGTAAGACGATGTGTAGTTTGGAGTAGCTCATCTTGCCCTTGATGCCCCAGGATGCGGGCTCTTTCTTTTGACACACTCTGCAGTGGATGTGCACTTTGTCCAGACACGCAGAGCACATAGTCACCCCACACTCAGTTTTCTTTAGTGACAAGCGGACGGTTCCACAGACACAGATAGACACTGGGACTGCCTGACCTGATGTGGAATCTCCAGCGGACTCTTTAATGTCTTTGTCCTTCTTCCGTAGGGTCATGTTTTTGACACCATCCGTTGTTACCGACCCGGCTCCATTAACGCTGTCATTTTCCTCAGTGTTACGACCATCTACCTGCACGGCGTTTGTCCTTTTCACTTTCTCGTTAATGGCAGGGTCTTTCCTCAGTGACAGCTGACTGACAGATCCGTTCATAAGATCTGGCTTTTCCTGAAAACCATCTCTCGCCTCAGTTTTACCTGTGTTACCCACTGCTACAGGCTGCAGATTTCCGTTATGATACATATTCGAAGAGGGGCTAGAAAAGTCATGTTCAGCTGTTTGGGCTGAACCGCCAGAAAATACCTCGTACAAAGACACAGAAACCTGAGAGCACAACTGCGCAGGACCTAAAAGAAATAAAGTCTTCTCCAAAATCTGAAGAGTCACCTTCCTGAAGCGGCCACGGATTTCATCGCAACACGCCTGTAAAGTTTCATCTGCTGCATCAGTGACACCAAGATCTGACAGTTTCAGCTGCTGTATGGAAAAGTCTTCCCCAACGGCGTCGATGAGCTTCTGTAAACCCAGCTGACATGAGCTCAATTTGGCTTTGTTTGCCCCTCTTAAAACAACAACGAAACCATGCGTACCTTCTGAGCGTTTCTCTCTCATGTAGACTTCTGAGGTCAGGTCTTCGACCCGGGTACCGTACGCTTCTTTAATGTACTTCCACATCAACAGTTTAATTGGAATCTCTGCAGTGTAGACTTCCTGCTTGTCTGTCTTTGTGCTGTTACTGAAACTAGAAGACCTGCCTCTGGCTCTGACTGGGTCGTCTTGGCTCTTCTGACTTATATTTTGAGCCTTTTGCTGTGTCATTCCTGAGAAACTACTGGCTCGCTTTAAGGCGGCTCCAGATCCAGCAGGTGGAAGAACACCACCTCCTACCTTATCAGACGGACTGGTGCTAATGGAAAATGCTGAATCTTTTGGTCGAGTATCCAATAAATCTGAGGTCGGACAGGTTTTATTCTGCATAGAGACAGATGAAGGAAAAGCGTCGCCTATTTTAAACAAGACGTCCCCTCCGGTGGTTTGTGCGACTGCTCCGGAGACTCTTTCCTCACCGGTCCCTTTGGTCTCCATCAGTACATCACGTCCTAACATCGGACCTGGACGTGTTGGTCTGTTAGAATGTGAAGACCCTCTTAAGGTAAAGTCAGTCGTTTTGCTGCCTAATGGAGTCAACCTTGAGTCCTTAAACTGAGCAGCGATTTTATACTTTGTAGATCCTTCAGCTTTCTTTTCATCCTCCCCTGACTTTAGCGTCTGATCTATGAGATCATCCACGGGCCTGGCAGCGGGGGAAACAGCGAGGGGGGGCCTTGCCTCATCAGCAGACGTTGACGAATCAAATGAAAATCTTCGAGGGCTGACTTCATCCTCTTTTTTGCCCCCCACCTCACTGTGATCCAGGAGAAGAAACTGCTTAGCCTCAGAAACATAATCACTGCTCCCGATAATATAAACATTTTTCTCATCTTCATTCAGAAGCAGCTTGGGAAGTCGGAGACTTAATTTCTCCAAAGCCCTTTTCAGGCCTCCTTTGGGGGACAGGATGCTTTTAGGTAGCTGTGATCGACAGATCTTGGTCTCATTTTCCTGGTAGAGTCTACTTATCTCCTTTTTTGCCAGTCTGAGGCGCTCTTGATCATGACTACCCTCCCCCTGTAGAAGCAGAGTGGTCAGTCCCTGATGTGTAAAGTCCACGACCTCAACGCCGTACTGACGGAGGATGTGCTGGTAGTCCTCTCCACATTGCTTCTGCAGGTATTGGAACATGTCCGCATCCACAATAAGTGAGAAGTCGTCATCTGATGTGGGAGGGAGACCAGGGGGCTGTGCAGTGGCACCCTCTGCCTGGCCAGTGTCTTCCCAGTCATAACCACCGGGTGTCAGATCCCGATATACGCTTGAGTTGTATTCATTAAATTGCTTCTCAGTATTTTGTTTTCCTCTTTTCTTATAACGCTTCCTGGTTTGATCACCTGACTCCTGAACATGAGGTGTTGGCGTCGTATGAGCGGGCTTGTAGTCACTGTTGGTTAGAGGACCTGAGTTTTGCGCTGACTGTGGACCTTCAGTTTGACCAAGCAGCTGAGCCAATGCAGCCTGGACTTTGGAGTATCTGCCACTCAATGTGCAAAATTCCCCAGTAGTGCTATAGTTCATCTGGACATCAGGGTGGCTCCTATGAAGGCTCGTCAATGCCGTTCTTCCCCCAGACAGCTGGCTGCAGTTCAGACTTGCTGATAAACTTAAGATGACCTATGATAATTGAAGACAAAATGGATTTTATTGTATAGTTTATCATTCGTTTGGTGAAATATTTTCCAACATTCCTGTTTAAATACCTTGTCTGCGTCTAGGCCTTCATGATGCTCAGTCACAGTCAATTGATACTTCTTCCCATCCACTTCCAGAATATGCCGGTTTTGTTGAATAACTCTCTGTGCCACTGTGTGAGAGGGGTCACCGGAGGAAAATCAATCTCAGACTGCGAGGCATCCTGACTAAGCCCTTTTAACACTGGCTACTCCATTGACGTGCATGCCAACATTCCAGCTCACTTTAAATCACTGTTGACAGCCAACAAAGCACAATGCGTCGCTGATATTTCAGTAGATGACTGCAATTAAATTGAGTCTTGAGGGTTAAAGTGAATTAAATCAAACAATGATCGTTTTTGTTGTGATCTGAATATTAATCAGTATTAGGAGGAAATTACAGTTACAGTTACTGTGAAAAAAAACTGGTAATTTAAGTGATCACAAAGGCCTAGCAATTGAATATTTCCTTGGCAGGAAAAAGCTCAAAGAATACATTTACTCTTGCTGCTCTGCAGAAAAGCCCTCTTTTAGCAAATTTTGAGACACAGTTCAGGAAAGCCATGACAAGCATGTCCTATTTCTACAACTAGACAGATTTCATTTTGCAGAATCACTTGAATTCTGAACAATGTTTTTGATTTATTATTTCAGTTTGCCAATTTTTTTAAAATTGTTTAGTTTAAACCATTTTTTAGGAAAGTAAAGAAAAGGTAGGGATTGATTGATTTTTTTCAGGCTCATACTAATATTGATCAGTAGGGATCTATGTGACTGACTGATATTTGGACCTAATATAATTTGCTGTGAAAATTCAAGTGTTTGTGTCATTTTGTACAATAATTGCCATGCAAAACTTTGTTGATGGTCATTTAAGGTGATGGTAAAATCTCATAAAGAAAGTACAAAATTTCAATAATATTTAGTGTCAATTTACACACTGAACTATTGCAATTATAAAAAAAAAATAAGTACCACTAAATAAACAAATGTTCTTCAATCCTTTCAGTGTTGATTATATTGATATTGTTTAATATTTATGGCATGTAACCATGTGCATTGCATTGCATTACTGTAAGAAGGACCACTGTTCAGTCCGCTGACTGTGTAAGAGCAAATGTATTGTATTTTTTAACTGGATATCAGATACAAAAAATAATACTGATACTAGAGGAGTGGAAATGTCTCGATTCCTTAGTAGATGCATCATGATGCAGATGTCATAATCGAATCATGAAGCCAGTGAATGTTCACATCTCTACTCTAATGCACTGCAGAGGGGTTCATGTTATGGTTTTGTAACGTTTAATATGTAGGTCACACAAGTTCTGGTGTTGAAAAGCTCTTTATATTCTAAATAGTTGTTGTTTGATGCTTGAAAGCGCTTTCTAAATAGAAGAGAGTTCACATTTATGTGACTACTTGTATTAACTGATAGTACCGCAGGCATGTGTAGTGATATAGAGGCTGCATTCAATGTATTGAGATGCATCAACAATTGTCACCTGATGAATAGAGTCGTAATAGAAATGAATCATGAGAATAGTCAAGATGCAATAGATCTGGTAAAATAATTGTAAAGGTGTGGATATTGGGTCAGATACACAGCCAATCTAAAAAATCTGGGAACACATAACCTGATAGATTTATTTTCCCTAGATTTTATCAGAATTGTGTCATATGAGAAACACTGAGGAAGAAAAACAGACAAATGTTTGGAAAGTGACCTGATAACAACCCTTACAGACCTAGAAGTATTTTTGTGCAGACCTCCGAATGAATTTTTCTTGACATTTCAAATATCACTATCTGTTGCCCATAAAGTTGGAATAAAATATTTTTGCCACTTCTCATGAAATGATTGTGACAATGTGATTTATTCTTGATAGATAAAGTGTACCTGGGACTCACTGTACCTGGTCCAGGGCGATAAAAAGGACTAAGAAGAAGAAGAAAGTGCCTGAAAACAACATTATTCCAACTTTATGGGCAAAAGTGTTTTATTACTATAGTAAATTTATTAAGAATTGCATTTCTCATTATACTTCAACAGGGTAACTGGAAATCGGTAACTTATCACTTTACCCTTCCCAACTCTGGAATTAACACAGATATTATTCTTAACATAAATAATCTGTTATAGAAAACATCCTCTCCACACCCCCATCCTTACTGACCTTCGCTCTCCTCAAAGGTGATGAGGGCAAAAGCAGACACTGCCTTGATGGTGGTGACAGAGTCTATTTCCCCTCCTCCGTTCCTGGCTCTTAGGAAGTGGATTAATAACTTGTCTTCAAGCCTGTCCTCCTCTATTTCTGTGGGCAGACCACTCACCCTCACAGTCCTGCCCAGCTCTGCCATCTGCTGGAGGAAACACAATCACTGCTGAGGGCAAACGACACTCAGTTCCTGCAGGGTTTTCTCTGACAGCAGCGTGAACATGTCAGTCAGAGGGCACATCAACGTGAATAAAACAACAACAGGCCAAAACTGTTCTTGTGTCTTCATGAAGATGTGCATTTTACCATCAGACACAATTCAGAGACCCCACCCTTACAAGAGGAAATGAAGGAAGACATATTTGATAATATAACACCCTCTATTGGGGGTTACTAGGACACTACATCAACATCATCCAAAATGCTCATTTTATCAGCCATCACCAATTAGACTCTTTACATTATAAACAAAGAGGACACTGAGAAATACAACTATCATGTTTGAGCTTAATACTTATGCTTAACTATTTATATATTTACTTTAGAATCCTTTTAGTATAAGTTTAGATCAGGAGTGTCAAACATATGGCCCATGGGCCAAAACCAGCCCACAAAAGGGTCCAATCAGGCCTGTGGGGTGAATTTGTGAAACACAAAAATTACACTGAAGATATTAATAATCAAGAGGGTTAAAAATAATTTGAGTTCAGGTGTTGCATACAGTTCGATTCAATCTTAAGTGGATCAGAACAGTCAAATACTATCATACCTCTCCCAAAATGTAATGACATCTATTTTGGGTCACTGGCAATCTATAAACCCAGTTTGGTTTGAATTGAACCAATAGTTTTGCTGCTAAAATGTTAACAAACAAACCGAAAACAATACCCCTTGCCTCCCCTTCGGGATGCGAGGTAACAACATGAAATGTCTTAAAAGAAGTAAGTGCAGCTTTAACAATATTATGCCTGTTACTAAATACTTTGTGCCTTTGTAGATCCACTGTGATCTGTTGTAATGTATATGTGTAAATGATCAGCTGAGGTATAATATTAATAAAATTGCACTTATTATTCTTAAAAAGTTTCCAGTCAATTATGTTATTCACAATTTTAAAGGGTAGTTTTTAGATGTGAACATTGTCACGGTGTAATTTTACTTTTTTCACTCTAAAACAGAGAAAAAATTGGAGTTATTATTTATACATTACTATGGTATTATTTTACTGGTCTGGGAATTGGACTGTAATGAGTTTGACACCCCTGCCTTAGATGTCATGTTGATAATATCCTTGACTAGAAGCTCCAGCATGTGCAGACTGACAGTTGACGTCAACGCCCCTTGATTCCTTTCTTCCTGCTTCCGTTCTACAGTTTATTTTTATCCTGATGCCACAGTGATAAACTACAATCACAACTGCACTTCTACTTCTGAATCAGATATGTACATTACGCGTAAATGCCATTCATATTATAACAATTTCGGTGACGTGAGTTTATTGGTCTAATTTGCCGCCATCCTGCAAAGTATGCGTAAAATGCGTAAAATGCGTAAAGAGTATGTTGGCCTGCGTCTACGAGAGAAAAGAAAAGACGAAATGCACAATGCACTGTCAAGGAAGTGGAAAATCAGACACATCTACACACACATGCCGGCCTATCGCACACACCAATCGATGTATCTTGTGTTTAGGGAAGACGCGTCTGTGTAACAGAGTCCTTTACGCATCTATAGGATTTACAATAATCACTGACCTTCGACATTTCACGGCGTATCCTCGGTTTCTATCAAAGAGCGTCACACTTTACAAGCCATGGAAGAAAAGTGAAACTAGAAAACTACTATGTTGTTTGTCTGGTCCGCACTAGAGGGCGACCAAGTGTTGTCACATAGTAAACATTATTTGCATTGCACTTGGAAAAACAGCGTTACAACTGTTGTCAGACGTTTCGAACCGCCTCCTCCGGTTCGCACCTGAAGTCTGGACGTTTCCCCTCACAAGCCTACAGAGCATAATTAACATGGTTATTATTATCATCAGGTGAGGGTGGCACAAGGGGTAATCTCTGTAAACCCACCCCCCAAAACTCTGTCACTCAGCTATACAATTGTACAGTGATTTATGATGATGCTTCATTCATACCACAGCACATTTTAAACTCCTTCCCTTAGTACATTCATGTTTACATTAATTAGTTTAGAAGACATTCTAAATATGTATAAGATTAATTATATTCATTTCAAAATCATGAGATCTACAACACAAATGACATGTACCAAGCTCTCTGAAATGCTTCTTTCAAAGTTACTGGGGGACAAACCAATGAAACTATGCGTCTTATCAACAAATTGAGGTTGGATTTAAGTCATGATGCAGTGTCCAATCTGTAATGTGAAAATAAAATGTTAAGAATTCCATTAAGGCTGAATAAATTGATTTGAATTGGTTAGAAACCTAACAAAAACCTAGAAACCTAAACCTAACCTTCTATAATTATTAATTAGATGATAAGATGCTGTGTAGCTCTACGCTCCTCAGGTAGACATAATTTCTGAATTTAAAACTATATTTCAATCATATTAGATCTAATAGTTTTATATGATATACTGAGGCTATTCAAGAGTCCTATTGCATATGGCACTAGCCACCAGGACATGTTTTTGCACAATTAATTGCATTTTTTACAAAGAAAAATTTGCATTTTTCACAAAGTTAAGATTGACATAAATATATTTAAAATCTTCCAAATAACTGAATTTACTGTTTGAAATATACAAATGTTCTAAAGAGTGACACATGAAATCCTCTTCTACACATCTTGTATAGCTCTACATATTTCTTGAATTTACAGTGCATTGTAATTTGGCCTAAGACTTTACCAAAATCATTACAACAACCCCATCCTAACGAAACGTCTTGATCCCAGGGTTCGAAACGTCCAGGCTGGGTGCGAACCGTCTCAAACTCCAAACGTCCAGGGTCCGAAAAGACCTGTTACCTACCGCCCAAATGACGTTAGCAAAATTTAAAAAATTTAATATAAAATAAAAGCGGCCGCGTCAGCATGTAAAAGAAACATTCCGTGGATCTGTTATGATATATTTATCTCAGTAGAAGGGCGATCTGAGGGCGACATCAGATGCCATTTAATAAATATAATGACCCAAATAATTTCCACATTTGTACCAAAGTGACCCCATTGACCGTCTTGACCCATCATTCATTAAAATAAAGTAAAAGTACAATAAATCCAGCGATTTTTTTGGGTCAATACAATTCCCTAGAAAACCCTCTATTACGGTGGTCGACATTTCCAGTTTTATATCCAGTTATTTATCGGTTGTCAAGACCAAACTGTGGGTGTCCGTGTCGTTATGCTGACTACAAAACACAAGCCGTAGAAGAAGAAGAGCTCTGCGTTTTGTCCAATCAGGGGCTACGTTACAACATGCGCTGCGCATGCGCAGAGTCACAGATGTTTCATGTGTAGTGCGTTGTCTCCGGTGGAGGTCACAGACTATTGCGTGGATCGGAGGTGAGTAATGACATGCTGTGTGTTTTTGTCACTTAATACAGACAACTGTACAGTCAAACTGTCAGTAACAATAAGTATGCTGTGAATAGGATAGTCTCGTTGATGTGGTATCCATAACTAACATGAATGTTTAAGGCGACCGCTGGAAAACGCTGTTAGCAAAAGATAACGTGTGCATCGCCCGGCATGCTACTTAGACTTATCTAACACGGGTTTTTATATCGTTTTAGTGTGTCTAATATTTTGTAAGCATGTTTATATAAACGTCGTTGACTTTAAAACACTCATTTTATTTAAGTCAGGTTAGCTTCCCCGCTGTTTTGTGTGCTGGGAAGCTACTTTTAGGTGCTAAGCTAACTCCCACAATCTTGGCATTAATCAACTCAAGGCCAAAGCCAAACATGTTCTAGACAGAAGGATTTAACCTGACTGCAACCTGTTAAGTATCACGAACACTTAAATGACTTAACTGCTTGTAAATTGTTCTTATTCTCTCTGCTTTTCTCTGCTGATAGTTTGCTGTCATGGCCAAGCTGTTCGAGTCTATTGGGAAGTTGGGGTTGGCCCTGGCCGTTGGTGGAGGTGTGGTGAACTCTGCCTTATTTAATGGTGAGTGCTTGTCAACTTAACTTTTATGTATGTTTTTGATATCTAACTCGGTGTCATTTCCCTGATTTTAACAATAGTCACATGTCGTTAAAATTAGAGCAGTTAGGGTATATAATCGTATCATGAATTCAGTGCCACATTGTAATATTTTGTATGATTTCATTTGCTATGAGGTGTAGGAATTTGTTATGTTTCTATAAAGAGCAAAACTATTTATTATATCTATATCCTATATTGTAGACAACCTCCTTAAAAATGTTTTAAATCATCTGATGGTCAAATGGCTACAACACATGCCACCTAAGTGTAACACCTATGGTTTAATTCTCTCCACTGTGGGTATCTACATGTTGTTTGTCCACTAATGCAAAAATAAAAACACGGGCAGTGGCAATCTGGATTTTAAGAAAGCTTGAATGACATGTAAAAGGCATTCTGATTATACAATACATGAAAACATCAATCACATTTTAGTCAGATTGGCAATTTAGCAGTTTATTTTCAGTGGAAATCATCTCCACTAATACCTAAAATTTATGATTAGCAACTTTTCATTTCTGTAGCACTACACTGCTTAATTTGTAATGTTGAGACATTCAAAGTTCAACAAAAAATTCTAGGGCATATGATGTCCATTCACAAAGTCATTAGACACGTAATTGGTAGCCATACTGAAATTTCTATATATTTTTTAAATGTTCAGTCCTGCTTTGTAGAATAATCTTGGTCCTTGAATCATAAAAATCGTATTGTGTTAAATGCTCAAAGCTTACGGCTGACAAACTAACTAATCTTCTTTCCACAGTTGATGCAGGGCACCGGGCGGTGATATTCGACAGGTTCAGAGGGGTCCAGGATGCTGTTGTTGGTGAAGGGACCCACTTCCTCATTCCCTGGGTTCAGAAACCAATCATCTTTGATTGCCGTTCCCGTCCTCGCAATGTGCCTGTCATCACAGGCAGCAAAGGTAATTAAACAATCAAATGAACAGTTCTCTGCAGTTTATGCAGTAGGTCTATTAAAATTCAGCATTAGTTCTGAGGAGAAGATGTACCCTTTGATTTACAATTTGAATAATCTTCCCCACAGATCTGCAGAATGTAAATATCACATTGCGTATCCTCTTCCGGCCTGTGACCACCCAGCTTCCACGTATCTTCACCAGTATCGGAGAAGACTATGATGAAAGGGTGCTGCCATCTATCACCACAGAGGTCCTGAAGGCTGTAGTGGTGAGTATTATAACAAAAAGAAAATGTTCATGTTCTTATGTTTTGTTTGTTAAATGGGCTGTGAAACTGATGTGGTTAAAATGTCATGTGTCTGTTACAGGCTCGATTTGATGCTGGTGAACTTATCACCCAGAGAGAGCTGGTGTCTCGGCAGGTCAGCGAAGACCTGACGGAAAGAGCCTCCACCTTTGGCCTCATATTGGATGATGTTTCACTGGTATTAAACTACTGGCAACCATTTTTTCCAACAGTGTCCCTGTTGTAATTTTAGTGGGTTTGAACTGAAGAAGCACTTTGTTCTTTCAGACACATTTGACCTTTGGCAAGGAATTCACAGAGGCTGTTGAAATGAAGCAGGTGGCCCAGCAGGAGGCAGAAAGGGCCCGTTTTGTTGTAGAAAAGGTAACATTTCCACAGACAACTCCTACTGCGCATCCTTTTAGTAGTAACACAAGGCAAGCTGTGTATGGTGGCAGTGTGATGTGACCTCATGGAAAGCCTTATTTCTCTTTACATTTTAATTAAATCCTTAACAAGTCACTTATTTTGTAGATTTTATTTAAAATCTTTAAATCTCAGATTTTCAATTAGGAATCTGACATAATATAAAATGGTGAACTACAAACACGACAAGGTAAATAATTATCGAGTATGTTGTGGGGAGTGTACAGCAGCATGATTTGCAAAGTAAAATTTTCTGTTATGTATTAAACTTTTCTTAACCAACCTAACCAACCATTTATTCAATAGAAGTCATAATTTTCAGTACAGGCTTCTCTTTTTGTTTTGGCTTGTCAAAGCCATGCTCCTGTTCTGAATTATTCCATTCTGTGCCATTTTCACTCTTCATCTTGATAGTTCTTGTTGCTTTCCTGTTAACTTGTTGCCATCCAAATGACAAAAAGAGTGAGATTTACAACAATAGATTCAACAGTAATATCATGTGCTGTATATCATCGTATTGTGCAGTCTTGTTGTGAAATAAATCAGTTAAGATAAAATCTCCTTTTCATCCTTTTCAGGCAGAGCAGCAGAAGCAGGCAGCCATCATCTCAGCAGAGGGAGATTCCCAGGCTGCCTTGCTCATTGCCAACTCCCTGATGGAGGCTGGCGATGGCCTGGTGGAGCTGCGGAAGCTGGAGGCGGCTGAGGACATTGCTTTCCAGCTGTCCCGCTCCCGCAACATTACTTACTTGCCCTCAGGACAGGGCACGTTGCTCCAGCTGCCCCAGTGATAACGTCCAACTTCATGTTCACCCTCCTGCTGTTAACCCGTGCATTGGTAGGGGCAGTTGAAGCGTTCAGTACAATGGACTTTTTCCAACTTCATACACATTCCTCCCACTCTCTCTCTCTAACCAACTCTGGACTGAGCACTGCTGAATGCAACATCGTGGGAGACAGAGTGAGAGGAGCTCTGCAGTTGATAAAATTGTCATGTCCTGTGTATGAGGAAGTGGAGAGGCCGATTGCTCCGAGTGAAGTAACCCACATCAAATACTTTTTCAAAAGAAGCGACATTGCAGTAAATTCTCTATAGATTTGTCTTTACTACATTGTCAGATTCAGAGCACTGCATGTATGGACAGAAACTAAAGGATTTCTATGAATAAGGTGATAAATTAGATATAATAAATGCATTTACTCTGAAATTTTGTTTCTTCCTGCAGGACAATTGTACCAAACTGTGTAAATGAGTTAAAATCTGTGCAATGCTGTTATTGGCTCTGCTTTGGATTCACTCTTCAACACATAATTGACTTAATGGGTTATCTGTTTGATTAAACTTCTCTGTATTACAAGTATATCTGCTCTCGAGCACTTGTTCCTTCATGAATAACATTGGTGCCCCCTATAATTTGGAGTGCAGTGTGCCTGTCAGAAGATGGCGATTCCTTATTGTTATCGCTGTGTCTTTGGTTTGTGTGGAGCCCAGTGTTTCAAAATAGCTCAATTAAATTAAAATGTCTTTCTACCTCCCTTTGTAATGTGTTCTGTTGAGGGCATCAAAGGAGAATGTAATGGTTTTCCTATGGAGTGTAATGTGAATATTCACCACAGGAGGGTGCATAATGACTGTGTGCCAGTTATCAAATAATAGCAAAGCACTCAATCGTAGATCTAGACTTCTTTATAATGGCTTCTGAAGTAGAGGAAGTTTGAAGGGGTTCAGTTGTTCACCCCATGGATGTTCACCGCATAAATTTTGAATACACATTTTTTACAGTTTCACATAGGTATCTAAAACAGCTTTTTCAATTTTTTTTTTATTTTTTTTGTAACTTTAATTTTAGGAGCATTATCCCTTGTAATGTGTTAAAAATCTGGCCTCATCTTTAGTGTTAGCAGGTCAAATGTGACCCATGAATTAATGCTGCCCAAAAAACAATAGTTATCCAATATTTTCACCTCATAGATAACTTAGTAATGCATTCATGTTCATGTAAACCCTGTTTTAATATGTTTTGTAAACAATGCAAAGGATAAATTACTGGACATCAGTTGAAGGGTTCAGATTCATGTTATGTAGTAATATCACTGAAAATACTCAATGACTTAATTTATCATTTCAAACCTGGACTTATGTAAAAGTATGTAAGCATTATCTGCAAAATGTAGTTTTAGTACGAGAAGTAAAAGTACACATTGTGCAAAAAAATGGTCCATGTCAGCATTTTACTAATATATGTGATATGTGTTGGATTAATTTTACTGCTTTAGGTGCGGAGCTCATTTGAACTACTATATATTCTGTTGGAGGTTAAATGTGCACTGATGCATCATCTATAAGATCATAACGTGCTTGTAGGATTGTTGTCCTTTGACAGCTATGTATCTTTAAAAATTCAGCTTTGTCACTAATGCAAGAGATACATGAGAAGATAGATAGATAGATAGATAGATAGATAGATAGATAGATAGATAGATAGATAGATAGATAGATAGATAGAT
>JAPQRQ010000027.1:15432721-15445774 GCA_037367365.1 Apogon talboti
GAAGTGTTTCTCACTGTAGCTGACACCGTTGGCAGTTCATCACTTGAATTTTCGCCCCTTTAAAATTGAAAAAGGTGTATCAGGGTCATGAAGCTGATTTAAATAGCTTTATTTAGGCCCCTGTTTTGCTGCAATTGATTTGCATCTTTAGTTGCTTTGTGCACAGACCACAACTTATAATCAAATTGTGAGAACATTGAAAAGTTATATGTTCAGTGTGTTCAAAGCTGCTGCAATGGAAAAAAAAAGTTAACCTTAATAGATTTGAACACTGTGATAAAAAAGACACACAGTTCCTACGTGCTTTATACCAAATAATGCTCTCAAATAAACCTCCATTCATGACAGCTGGTTTCTGTTCATGTTATAACCTATTAGTAATGAAGAAACGTTTTAAAAAGGTCATGAATATATGTGAACATACAGTAAAGTTATTAAATAAAAATGAGTGTAATCTTCTAAAACTCTGCAAACGAGGCCACCAACTGGATTATGACAGCTCTTACGAAGCTCCAGAGATCATGGCTTCGATGGAAGACCATGTGCATATTATTTTTTCCCCCCAGTGCTTCCTCATTCATAGCTTTATGTCTCACATGATATCTTGGACAGTATTTGGCAGGAGGCTAGGAGCAGATTCTACAGAAAAGTGGATCTGATCTTTCAAGACCGAAAATGAGCCGTTGCTGTCATTTACAGTTACTTGGTAATGGCATTTTTGCATGACAGCATGATACTGTAGGGACGTGGTACTGCAGATGGTCCAGATCTGCTGTAACAAACACACAGTGAGTTATAGCTTGACAGGAAAGGAATAAAAAACATTAATATTTTCACATGGCTCAGACCAAACATGCATATAGTTAAGTTGTGTAAAACTTAAAGTGTTGATACATTTGCTGATTTTTGTTGTCATTTACTTGCTTATCTATAAAGATTATCATATAATGTTTCATCTCAGTCTTTTGTGTAATATTTTGACCACTAAACCATCCAAAACTATCAGCAGCAACAACAAAAACTGCATTTGTGAACCGCAACCAACATTTTATCACTTGTTCTCTATAAACATGTCTTCACTTGAATCAAAGAATGAAGAAAATTCAGCACAGCTTATTTTTTTTACCTAGAAAATGACTGAGTCTGTTTTATTGGGCACAACATGATGAGATCCAAGAGGTGTTTTACATAACCACTTTACTTTGTGTATCTAAATCACATATCGCTTCATTTGGTCTGATGACTGTCCTCAGGAATTTGAAGAAATTAGGTTCATTGTAGTGTGTTTCCAGCAGAGGGAGCTGAACGACAATGAAAAACACATTAAATAAGACCCACATTATGGCCATCTTTAGAGATTCATCAATAGCAACGACTTAAGTCCTAATTTATTTCCTACATTTTGTTTTTCAGTGTGTTTCCTGCAACAAATCTTTTAAGAAGCTGTGGTCACTGCATGAGCACATCAAGATTGTGCACGGCTATGCAGAAAAGAAGTTCTCATGTGAAATATGTGAGAAGAAGTTTTATACTATGGCTCATGTCCGTAAGCACATGGTTGGTAAGTGGAGGCCTCTGTACTACTGTGACCCCATAGTCTGGAACTGTTCAATGCCACTGTTCTGTGATGTGGTAATAATCTATATTATACATTGTTTTTCATAGTGTCTTATAGTAAATTAAAAGGTGCCTCCAGGGTTTTCTCCAGGTTTATGGAGGGCTTTGATGCTGTCTGTATGGGGGGCTGAAATGTTCTTTTCTGTTATTATCATTATATTTTAAACATAAATTCATACTAAATTGTGAAAGAAACCTGGCAGCACCTACTGTATGTGGTCAAAGGTGTATTTATATTTACATCAGCATTTTCTATAGTTTGGACGTTGTATTACTTTTTCGTTTTACCAATAATAAGCTATCAATAATGCAAGATACAATGCTTTCCATGTTGATTTTACAGCCATTTTAGGTGGTGCCTAAAATGGCTTCAGTCCTGCACCAAAGACTGTACCCTAAATGTAATAAAGTAGAGGCTGAGTTTATATTGTTTCCTAAATATTATTTTTTTTCTGTCTTTTTCTGTTTGTCTCTTTTCCTCAACACCTAGCTCACACTAAGGACATGCCATTTACCTGTGAGACATGTGGGAAGTCGTTTAAGCGCAGCATGTCTTTAAAAGTCCACTCACTCCAGCATTCTGGAGAGAAACCGTTTCGTTGTGAGGTGAGTTTTATACATTGTGACTTGTGATTGGCAGGCGTCATTACTCTCCTGCCCCCTGTTATCACTCTGTTTGGGTCTCATTATTTACATATTTCATGTTGTCAAACTGGGAGACAGGAGACTTACTTTATCACATAATAATAATAACCAGCAGTCAGCCCTTAGAAATCATACTTTATATTTAAACCATCTGACAGAATCAACATAGATGAGAACTGACAGCAGCTCTGTAATTGTCTGTAGTGACATAGAACGAGAGATCACAAAGGAGGTTGGAGTTAACAAAACATCTTTCGATGTTGTTAACGCCCTCGACTGGAAGATTTTAGCTCTTGTTTGCGATAATGACATTTTTTTTCTCTTTCTTAATACACACCGACACATTGTATATTTGGAGTAAATGTGTGCTTCTCAAAATCTGCATGAGTTTAAAAAGGAAAACAAGACTAAAATGATGGAGTGGGAAAACTGAAGATAATTGGATTTTTCAACTTAGATTTTAAGATATCAAAACAGCTGAAGTAGTGTCAAATGTTGTGTTACAGTGTATTACATGCAAAATGGCATTTAATGGGACCCAACTGTGTTCATACAAATTAATAAAAATGCCAGTGCATTGTGATCAAGTTTTCCTAGGTTTTTTTTTTTTTAGGTGTTGCTCGTTTTTCGAGGTGTGGTAATTGTTTTAAACTCTGTATGTGGCGAACAAGGCTGGCAACATTTTAATATCAGCTCTTTGTGGAAACTCACAAGATTTGTTTACCATTTTCACTTAAATTAACATCATCTTATTTTAGACCAATTATTATTTTTACAGTATCTAATATTTAAATGTTTGTGCACTAGAAAAAGACAAAACCTGCTAAAGAATTCCACTGTGGACCAACTACAGCCATGTAGAAAATTGACTTGTATTAATTTGGAACCATATCCTTTGATTTTCCTTTAATTTGGCTATTTACTCCACTTGAACTGTAAGGGAAAAATCTGCATGCTGTTCAGTTGACCAGGTTTACCAGCTTTTAGGTGCCTTAGATATTTTAAAGCTTGAGCTTGTCTGTCTGGTGTCATTTTTTTCTGTTACCTTTTAACATGTGTGGCCCTGGAGAAGGTAATTTCCACAACACAGGAGCCAAAAGACTTTGCATTTCTAACATGACTCTTCCTAACCAGACTGTACATTCTCTAACAGTCTAGTTTCCACAGTTGACTGTTTTTTTGTTGTTTTTTTTTCCTCCACACAGTTTCACTGAAATCATAATGTTTGCATAGTGAGGGATGCTACATGTTTGTCACCAACACAAACTCATTCATAGACTCGCACTTATTTGAGCTAAATTCTGCTCCAGACAGTAAATTTGCCTTTCACTGAAGGCTACTGTTATCATGAGTTGCTCATTAGTTTGAGCAGAAGGGCATGTGTTCTGTGTGGTTTATGATCAAACCAGAATAGCCTGTTATGTTCAGCCGATGTCTTTCAGAGGGACACTTCTCATGTAACATTCATTACTATAATTTCACTCAAGTTATTGAAGGAAACCCTGTCAAAATATTAACAAACCACAGTCTGACAGCGTTCATCAGTTAACTGGAACAAAAGATAAATGTTGAGCAAAATGGTTCGGTGTATGAGGCCTTTAATCAAGCTCAGCCGTGGATGCATTTTTTCGACAGTTCAACAGGGTTAGTAACGGTTCACTATCTAATCCATGCCTTGACTCGCTCTCAGAAGAAGCTGGCAGATGTGGTGCTTTTCTGCAACCCAAGGCCTTTTTATGTCTGACAGTTTCAGCGGATGACATACAGGGAACATGTGTGTATGGGTGGAGCTGTTGTAATGAAGTATTTGAAGTCGTCTGACACTGTAACATGTGGGTACATGATTATTAAGGGAGTGAAACTACTAAGAATGGCCCATACATTACACACTCAGACGAGCTGGGTGGAAACTACTCGACTTTTTTTCCCGCGTAAAGACATTTATTTACCCAGGTGGTGTCATTGGGAATATAAATAGCTAATTTCGGGAAAAGAGTTGACCAAAAAGGCAAACACACAGTGTTGTTTCATGGCCATAAATAATCTGGTCCTTGTATTAACATTTTTTTAAATAGAGAACATGAAATGGTAAATGAGAAACACATTTTGCTGAGTTACCAGATTAGAATAAACAATTACTTCTCTGGCCATTTGACATCCTTCTAAATATTTGTTATTTGTAAAGTAGGTCAGATATTACTCATATCAGGAATGCATGCAACTTGTGTAAATACACTCAAAGAAAACCAGTGTAGCATAGTGGTTGAAAGGGCCTTAAACCATTCATAATTATTTAGCAAATTAGGATTTTAACAGTGTGTTTTTATTTGTACCTCTCTGTTTGTGCATGTTATATAATTGCTTCCCTTCTTGCTCCTACAGAACTGTGACGAGCGTTTCCAATACAAGTACCAGCTGCGCTCCCACATGAGCATTCACATCGGTCACAAGCAGTTCATGTGCCAATGGTGTGGCAAAGACTTCAACATGAAACAGTATTTCGATGAGCACATGAAAACGCACACAGGTAAAGTGACCGCTAGTGTTGTTACTCTGCAAAGAGCTGTCGTTTTAAAGCCATTTGACTACTTTCCAGGAAACTAAACCACAATATTTGTTCTATTATCTTTAGTTTCTGACCTTAGAAGTCCCTTCGCAGTGGTTTAGGCTGTAATTATATTGTTAAATAGACTCATATTACTGTACTTTATTTTCGCACTTTAATTACTTATCACTAATGTTGAGTCAGTGGTGGTCAGAATTATGAAGTTATACAGCCAACTTTCTAACTATTGAGATCTATTTAGAGAATGTGAGGGAGGAAGAAAATAAGTGTGAAATTTTTGTGTGTGTGTGAATTGCTAAAGTGGAAAATGTCATGTGGAAACTGGCAAATCATGTTTTCACTGTTTTTGTGATCCCCAGTCTCAACAGTTAACCATAGATATAAGCTAATAATCTACTTTATGGTGTTGTGTGAACTAGACGTCTGCATGCAAGGACCTCACATGGGTTTGGAATCTTTTAATGGTTAAAATGTCTGACCTACACAAAAATTACGATGCAAAAATGCTAGAATCACTCGCATTCCTGATTCAGTTTCTGAGGTAGCCCTTCTGGATGATTTTAAGAAGGCTGAAACATGTCTGAGGTTCTTTTTTTTTGTTATGTATAATTTGTTTTTGATTCTACACTTTTCAAGCCAAAATAAAGACACTCTAAAATGTTTGGAGAGGTAAACTTCACCAAACAACCTTGTTCTCCGGCTCATTCGCTCATCCAGCCAGCCAGTCTCCATACACTTACTAAAAAAAGGAACGAAATGGGATGTTGCCATGATGAACATTATAGTGGAAGGAGCAAGGAGACTTCGCCCAGATTTGGTAATGAGAGGGAGGTACAACATCAAAGAAGAGCTTTGCATATATTGAGGCTTATAATGACTACCCAGACACATGTTATATTACATCCCTCTGATTTTCTGTTCCCGCAGCACTGCTATTCCCAAGACTAAACTGAGCAGTGCATCCTGTGTGTCTTTCACCGTTTTCCTCCAACCATGCCTTCCGTGGGTGGACACACTGCTCTCCGTTGGCCCTCACAGTTCTATTTGCGATATGTAATTACTCTACCCTCTCCTCTCCCCACAGCTAGCCACCAATTTAGCCTCCTGCCGTTGGAGACACACCCAATCATGCCCTGTAATAGGCAGCATGCATGTAGAGCTCAGATTCCCAAAGTTTGGTTCCCTGAATGCAGATTTTTCAAGATTTCCTTTGAGGGTAATGTAACAGTTACAGAAGACTAGCACATTAGCTGTCACCTTTTGATATTCAGTTGGTTTGGAGGAGCTTCACACATTACATGCCAGAATAAGGCATTTAGAGAGCCCTTCAGCAGCCTGTTAATAGAGGGCTGTGTGGGTGGTAGCAGGCACATTCAGTGGCTCCATGGAGGGAGGTTAATGAGAGCGGCAATCCAACGGAGCTGCTGTTGTTCACTTTCACATCTTCTCTCCTCAAAGTGTGAATTGTAATGGCTTCCTGTGGAGTGGGTGGGTTGACAGCAAAGACCCTCAATTCAAGATGGCAACTTATCAGCGTTTTTTTTTTTTTTTTTTTTTTAGCAGAACTGTTGCTCTCTATGGTGTGAAATGGTTAAGATGAAAAAAATTAACTCTGTCTTTTGAAGAGCTTTTGAAAGTATATTTATAAATCCTCACATCTGACAACAAAGGATTTGACTCTTTATCATTTTTTTTTTTTTTTAATGTGTAGTCTTTGTTCAGTGATGACACGGTTCCATCAGTCTTTTATTTTCTGGATGTGTGCAGGAGAGAAGCCTTTCATTTGCGAGATCTGTGGGAAGAGCTTCACCAGCCGACCCAACATGAAACGCCACCGTCGCACCCACACCGGGGAGAAGCCTTACCCTTGCGAGGTGTGTGGCCAGCGCTTCCGCTTCTCCAACATGCTCAAAGCACACAAAGAGAAGTGTTTCCGGGTCACCAGCCCCGTGGTGCTGCAGACCAGCGGCCCACCCGTGCCTGTCCGCATCTTTGCCAACACCTTCTCCTCCTCCTCCTCTGGCCCCGGGCCCTCAGCCACCACCCCAGCTACCACCTCAGCGTCCCTGGGCCTCAGCCCCTCCGGAGGGCCCATGGCTCAGCGAGGCCCCGTGGGGCACACCTTCTCCCATGTGCAGCTCCACTCAAGCCCTTCTCACCATCACCCCCACCCTACTACAACCCAGCAGCACCTGTCAAACACACCCCAACACGCCCAGCCTCACCACCACCTGGCCGTACCCCCAGTCTCCCACCTGCCCCCTCCGCCAGCCCTTTTCAAGAGTGAGCCCATAAACCACTGCGGGCACGAGGACAGCAGTTACATGCATCACATGGCCCCATCTGACAAAGGCCCCGGAGCCCCACAACACCACTGAACAATCCTCCAGATCTGCAGGCCCACACCAAACTACGCCTTGTCTCTCCTCCTTTCATAGTCCTGCCTCAGTCTCTCGGTTGCTGCGCCCTACTGTAAGGGTGCTCCTCTCAAAACCATTCAAACTAAACGTACACAACGGTGTATGTGTGAATGACTGATTCACCCGCGGTGCACACAGTTAATAGAATAGGAAACCTTAAAAATCCTGTCAACGGACAAAGATTTTATAACCTGTAGATTTTTCTTAGGAAATCTACTTGACAATTTCTGTGTAAGTTCTCTCTCTGTACATTGATTGGTGTAAAGTATCTCAATTTCATCAAACGCTGCTGATGGAAGTGAACATGCGTATTAACCGGGCTTCATGGATCACCACAGACCAGTGTCATTGAACTTTTCCTCTTCATGTTAAGTTGACTTACGGTTGCACACCGGTCAGGACTTTAGCTTTATGTGCAGGTCCTCCCCTTAGCAATACTCTGCCCTTCCTCCGAGTCGTACTGTGGAACCTCGGGCCACACAGAAATGTCTAATGAATGTTTTAACCGGTTCTACCTGGACCATTCTCTGTCTTTCTGTGAGAAGGGCAACAGCAGTAGAGTGAGATGCAGTGCCACAGGTTACAGAAAGGAGGGGAGGAGGTTTTGTAAAGGACATTGGTAAAAGGTTTTGTAAAAGCTTAGGTGAATCTTAGAAGTAAGTCTGAGATTCACATCATGGTTTAATGGTGCTTTCCATTCCAGTACATGAAAAAAAAAGATCTTAAGTTTGCTTTTTTCATTTGATTTTCAGAAGTGTAATATTACAAAATAACAATGTATTGTGTCAGAATATGTCTAGCCAGCCAGGGTTTTCTACAATGGATTTGAGCTTTGAGTAGATATTTTGTGATCAAGAAAATCAAGTTATGCAGGATATGCCCAAGGCACACAAACCTTAACAATTACTCAAGCACACACACATATGATAAAGACCACACGGCCACTGATTGACTTATGTGATCAGTGCAACCTCAGCTTTCAGTACTGTTGGTCAACAAATGCTTCTAGATAACGGACGACTGTCTAATACTGCCACTGTGAGAGGCCAGACACACGGCCTCATCAGGATTTACCCAACCTCCCTTCGCTGCTGTCGAAATGATACGGGTTACCATGTTAAAGGTCATTTGACACACACAGTATACACACCTGGGACCTTTTTTCATCACAGTACTTAAACAGGCAATTATGCATATTCCTCTCAGCCTATATTCCACGGTTTGGTGTGGGGCGTTGTTGTAATGTAACGGTTCGTTTTTTAATTTTCTTCATACTGACATCCACACAAGCAAAATGCGTGTCTAAACCTATTGAATGTTGCCTACACAGAATGATGGCTGATGAGTCATTCATATTTTTTTTTTCGTTCTGATAATTTGCTCTTCTCGGTTTTAAGCTAATGAATAGTTTAGATATACTGTTATTAGCACATGATAGGAAATGTCAGGACAAAAAGGCAGTAGTCGTACAACTTGTAACACTTGGAATTTTTGTATAGATAAGCAAACGTGATCAAGTCAGCGTAAGAAATTACATTTATAAATGTAATAGCCGATGGTGTGAATGTTATTTTGCTTAATAGAAGCAGAAATGGTTGGCATTGAACTCTGGTTCCTCTGCGTTAAACCTTTCATCCAGTCCGACGGTCATCTGATTTGAGGTTTTGTGTGTTTGTGTGTGTGTGTGTGTGTTTGCGAGTGTGAATGTGTGCATGCATTAGTCGCTACCCGTCTGTCTGTCCGTCTTTCTGTCTGGTCGTCCCCAGTGCTCTTGTACCAAAAGCTGCTTTTACTCAGTGTGCCCCAATAGATGTGTATTCGGGGATACCTGCGACGGAAAATAGCAGTAAATTTAACATGACCCTCTTTCCACCACAATAATGGAATTCAGTCTGGAGTGGTTAATCTCTGTAGTTTAGAATGTCCCTGTTTTTTATTTGAGACCTGCAATTATCCTGCCATTTCTGCAGGTCTTCAAACCGCTGCATTATTCGCTTATCACCCCCCCCTCCCCACCCTCCCCTTCCTCTCCAGGTTCACTGCTTTGCTTCAGCATTTTGCAGGACGGATCTTTCTTTGTATTTTTTTTTTTTAAAAGCCTTTTCATTTGTGTGTATTCTCTGCACTTTACTGCTGCGTGGGTGAGGCGCAGGGAAGGGAGGGACTGACAATGCATTGTGGAACCAAGTGCAGTTGTGGCTGCATGGAAAAGGGTGGAGGTGATTACTTCAAGTGGATGTTTTTAGGCAAGGAAAGGAGGAGAATTCCGGGTGGAGGCTGGTAGTGTGGAAGGGACCATAGCAAACGATGGACATTTCTTTTTTTAGCTTGTATAATTTTTATTCCTGACATACACTTCTTTTTTTTTCCCTTCAATTCGGACCTCCCTTCAAAGTAAAAGCGATGTTCCTCCTGCTTTGGCGACTTGACACTATCCCCTCCAAGCTCTGTATGAAATACATTCTTCTGTTGTGTTCAATTTTTCTGTCATGTCCTGTTTTTGTCTTTCAGTTTGCCTATGATACTCCTCCTCCTTTCTTTGTTACATAGAATGCACTTTTTACTAAAATCCTTGGCTAGTTAAGAAAAAAAAAATAACATTGTATATTCTTTAAAGATGTTTTAAAAAAAATCAATATACTTTTTCCCCTTTGTATTTTTAACCACTTAATGTAGCATTGCGTATTTTATTATTGTATCTGGTACAAAATGTGCAGCTTTATAATGTCCTGGTTTGTCTTTTTTTGTATGTTATCTGGAGATTGAGGAGAAGTGAAAAAGTTGGGCCTTTTTTTGATAATGTACATTTAACTGACTGCTAACTTTGAGAAGTAAAACAAGTAGCCATTATTATCATATGCTTGTGTCCCTCACTGTGTCTTCAAATGCTCATTATAAGCAAATACATGTTGACAAAACGCAGAAAAATATGGTGTATGTGCTTAAAAGTAAGTGGGTATGTTCAGTTTCACAACAGGCTGAAAACATGTACTTGATCTGTCAGTGCTCAGACATACGTCATGTGTTTATATGTCAGTATTTTAGGGTCACTGGGTTCTTGGCTTAATGCCTGTAAACTAAACAGTATCTGCACGTGACCAAAGGATCAGCAGCTGACCTCTTTGTTTTTCAGCGTTTATTTGACAAAGGAGATTTTTAGGTCCAGTTCTGTCAGCACTTCCTTCCTCCTTTTTGGTTTGATGCTCATCTGGGGAAAAAAAAACACTTCTGTAGGGCTCTATTTTTTTCAACTTTTTCTTTGTTTTTGCAGAAAACCTGAAACACCTCATGTGGAAAAGAATAGAATCCTTACCAGGTTTTAACATGATCTAAATCCAACTTTAAGTGTGAAACAAACACTAACACATTCCACAGTGTCATTATTTAACAAAAAAAATGAAGTCAAAATGGAAAGATACGTGGAAAAAACAAAGTACAGTAGGAATTAAGAGAGTAAGTAGCGGTCGGTGCTGCTGGAAAAAAAAGATGCTGAATGTATTGATCATCAATAAGTGATCACCTATAGAAGATATTAAATCAGATTACTGGTCTGAAACATTCAAATGTGAGTTAATAGAATGTAAAAGAGGAGAGATACTGCTATTGATATTAGCTGGAAAATGTTTTATCACAAAGCTGAAAAAGACCTCATGTAAAGCCTTCTGGATATACAGTTTTCTCACAGAACAATAACATAAAAAAAAGAAAATATACTCTGATGACCTAATAGATCATTGGTTCCCAAACCTTTTCAGCTTCACAAAATGTGTCTAAAAGTCAATATTTTTTTACACATTTTGGATGGTTTTTGTCGTTACCTCTTTTATACTTTTCATCTTGTTGCATCTCTCGCCTCTTTTATATTCCACATTAAGGCAACATTTATAAACTCTTCCAGAAAACGTTTGCGCCTAAAATGAATTCATATATTATGTTATTTAGTTCAGTTTGATCAACAAAACACTAAATTATGTAGAATTTAAAAAATTAGGTTGTTTTCAAGTTATGAAAAGATCTAAATCCAACCTGTAATAACTTTATTCATTAAACAAAAGTAAAGTCAAAATGGAAAGTAATACATGGAAAATCAAAGTACAGGAGGTGTGTATTCAGGTGTGTGTTAATGTAACGTGGAGTTGTTGCTGCCTACCAATCGGGGAAGAGTTCTAAATTCATTCATTCATTCATTCATCTTCTGAACCTACTTTATCCTCACTAGGTTAGGGTTCTAAATATGATGTCAATTACTGTTCAGTAAGAAAGATAGAATAGGCTTTATTGTCAATGCAAAATACCTTTGTATAGTGCAATGAAATTTAATAAGTGGACAACACATAAAACTGTTGTCAGTCTTCCCAGGAGTGGACATTTTAGCACAGAAATTGCAAAAACACACAATCTACTGTATATTTGACATTCTACCGTTCTCTGAGCATGAATGTTAAAGTTTATGACAGAACAATTAGAAAAAGACTGAAAGTATGGCTTGTTCAGTCCTGTTTGGAAGGGTTGCCAGGACACAAATCCCCTTCTGTCTGAAAAGAACATGGCAGCACGCCTTAATCTGAACAAACACACACAGCGCCACATTCGGCAAAACCCAAACCCAGCGTAAATATGTACTGGCGTAGTATGCACGATGGTGGTGAAGGGGAGACGGTGCGGGCTTGTTTTGCAGCCACAGGACCGGGGACACCTCAGTCACTGGAGTCCACCGTGAACTCCCCAGTAACCAGAATATTCCAGAGTCAAACCTGAGGCCATCTGTCCACAGCTGAGGCTTGGCCAGGTCTGGGTCATGTAGCAGGATCACAGGTGCACAGCAGACCTGTTGCAGGGACCCAGTCAAAGTCCACACCTCAACCTGATCCAGGTACTGTGGCAGGACCACAAGGTACCAGCACAATACACAATGAATGTAGGAACTTTGTAGAAACATGTGGGCTGAAATTCCTCCGACTGATAAAGGCATACTGAAAAGAGTTCCCTGTAGTTCTTGGTGCTGAAGGTGGTTCTACAGACTATGGATGAAAGGGTGGTACCTAAGTTTTCATGGATGTCTTTGTCAATTTTGGCTCCATTTAAGAAAATAAATGACCACACAGTAGAATCTGATCTACATTGGGTTTTTAGACCCAGCTGATTGTTATTATCATGTCCTGATGTGTGGGGTTTATTTTTTCTCATGATAAATTGAACAATCAAACGTTCCTTTTATAGGCTAACTTCAGAAGTTTCCTCCTTAACCCATAAAGACCCAGTGGTACTTTAGTGGCAGTTCCCAAATTCATTTCTCTCTATATTTAAACGCTATATTTAAAGCAGCGTATGACTTTAATCACAATTTTTTTTTTCAAATTTGTAAAACCTGAATGACGGCCTAGTTATCATTTATCCATTAGTCTTTCCAAGCTTATGCACCTGAATCCCTCGTGGTGAACAATGACTCCATCATAAACACAGTCCCCTTGTTTTACATAACAAACCAAAACGTCACTCTGGGTTTTTCGGAAATTTTCTCGCAAAGTGCATTGTGGGAATGGGAATTCCACACAGCAACAATTTCACTATCTCTTCGTGAGTGCTGAACCCAAATGTGGCCTTTACCTCCATCCACCGACTATACTCATTCTATAAACAACCCTGGTGGTCTGTATAATTTTACATTGTAGCGATCTGGCTTGTTTTCTTAAAGTTCTGTGAGAAACCACTTTCATTTCCCACAATGCACTCTGCGACAAAATTTCCCTGGTTGAGAACCACTGTTTTAGAACATTAGACCAACATAAGTGCTGATCCAGACAC
>JAPQRQ010000027.1:15451365-15481602 GCA_037367365.1 Apogon talboti
CTTACAGACCCTGTAGACCACATTGGACCTGAGATTGTTGACTCACTGTAACTGTTGCTGCCACTGTCTTGTAATGTATGTGGAAATGACCAAAAATAGTCACTTGGCTGATAAAAGGGGTTAAGGTCGTCCACTGGTTAATTGTTCCACATTCATCCATTAACGGAGCAGCCTCCTTGGAGCGCACATTAAGACAGTTATTACAATCCCTCCTATACCGCAGTGTGCTCTGTGTGGCCACGTGTGTTTAAGCGTTGCACCTGTGAGTCACATCGTCCTGTAAAGGTAACCCGACGGGGCCAACGGTTAGAGGAAAGTGCTCAGTGACGGCGGCTGAGTGGGTGGTCAGGTAGCGAGCAGAGGAGATAATAACACGCCGTCTGTGTATCTCCATTCCCATTTGGGTTTGAAAATAGTCAGCCACCCCAGCTGTTAGTCATTACGCCGCGTGGTGGAGAGGAGGAGGGAGGAGGCCGTGTCTGTCAGCAGGCAGATAAGGAGAGGAGGGCTTCACGTCGTGTTTTTCAACCGTATGTTCGCCGCTCTCAAACTTACTCTGCGGCTCATTAATCACAGCGTATTTGCGGGGCTTTATCTCAACCGCTGTCTTGTGGAGAAACAAGTAACCGACACAAACTCCCGTGCTGTGATGATAATGTTTGACTGTACTTATTAAATGGAAACAGCACATTGTTCCAGATTTTTATTGATGCGTTTACTTACTTGATCAATTTTTATTACAGTCATCCACTTAAAGGCGATACAACTTCATCACCGTTACCTTTTTTATATTCGCACTCTGTCAAAAACATATTCAAATCATCATGTAGCAGTTGGTTGTTTTTAACCCATAAAGACCCAAACCATCTACTGATCTAAACTGTTTAACCCCTGTTCATCCACTAATCCTATCAATACATGTAAATAATTGGTGTAAAATGCAGTTTGTCATCTTTTCGTGGTCATCAGATATGACGTTCAGAGGCTCTGTAGTTGCCGTGGAAACGCCGTCATCTTCCACAGCATTGATTCACCAGTAAAAGCCATGGAGTTTGATATATCTTCACTTTTTCTTCAGTTTTCTCTGTTTTGATGTAATCAACTTTGAATTAAGTCTTGAGTTTTCATGAACATTTAAATTAAGTATAGGAAAGTAGATGATTTACACTGAAAAATTCAAAAAAAAAAATACAGGATAATATTGTAATAAGTGGTGATAAATCACTCAAGAAAGGTTAAATAGAGAAAAAAATTAATTGGAGAACTACAAAAGTAGCACTGGGTCTTTATGGGTTAATCATTAGTGTAATATAAAGGGCAATAATAATCACTTAAAGCATTATGTAACAATTAACTCTTTTAGACTATGTTCTCAGTGATGGAATACTTATACTCAAATGCTGCACAAACTTTATACTTCATCTCAGAGATAAGTCAATAGGGAGTTGGAGTTACAACTTTTTAACATTTTTAGGCCTAAAACTATTTCAGTGGTGACTATCAGAGGTATTATTCTCTATATTGAAACTCTCCTAAGTGATTTATTATCATTTATTATAATATTATCATCTGTGTTTCACATTTTCCAGTGAAAATCAGGTATTTTCCTATATTTTATTTACTGTTCATAGTAAATTTAAAGGTAATCATATCAAAACTTCAGAAATTTTTCAGTAAAATATGTCATTATCTGCACATAAAAATGAGTCGTTTGTCAAAATTCATGGGTTTTGCTGGTGAATCAATGTTGCAGAAGATGACAGTGTTTCCAAATGGGTCATATCTAATGGTCATGAAACGCTGAGAGCATTTTACCTGAATTATTTTAATGTATTAACAGAATTAGTGGTTCTGAACTTATTAAACATTTTAGATCAGAAGATGCTTCCAGTCACCTGCTGTTTAGGTCTTTAAGGGTTTTAACTGAAGGATATAAAGGTGAAAACAAACTAAATATCTGCCTAGTAAGATATCCCTCACCAGAAAAATGACTTGACGTGATCGTCTATGATCAACAAAGTTTTTAGATTAATTAACAGTAGCAGAATTAAAGCAAGAACTTTTCTTCAAATGAAAGTAAAGTGTAATGTGGCGCTGGAGGTGGAGGCAGTCACATCTGTCACACTGTCACAAAGGTTTGCATTTAAATTAGAATGGGAACAAACACATGCAAAAGAAATCAGATTTCAGCAAATATATGCAATGTGAACCTAGCATCAGAGCCCATTGACATCTGAGCACATTGGTGACATTTTATATTCTATCAAGAGAGTCATTTTTCCACCAACCATCAGGAATTTACTTAATAAACCAAAAATCAATAGAAAAAAGAACCACAGCTTTGGGATGTTTGAAGGGACATGAGATGGGGCGACCTCTGTGACAACCTTTAACAATCTTATCCAGAGACCAAAAATAACAACACTACATGATAAGATTAACTAAATGATACATTTATGAGACTATAGGGGTGTTTGCGACAGACAAGACCCATTTATGGCACATATATGGTTCCCCTATCATGTAAACAAACCCTGTCCCAAACACACACACTTTTATATTTATTTTCGTCTTATTTCATCAAAAAAAAAATCAATGGTAAAAATCACCAAACACACCAGTAATCTCTCCCATCAGGATGTGAGGGAGCTGATGTGATTGGCTCACACTGATACATGTGATCGAAACATAAGCTAAAAGCAGGTTAGCCGTCATGTTTTTATCAGAAGTGAAAGCCTGATGTAATCTTTCATTTATAGTATCTTTATTATCCTCTGAATGCAGAACTTTACAGTATTTTGTGTGTGGTATTAATATTTATACTTAATTAGAGAATCTGAGTACTTTGTCCACAAATAATGATGTAAGACTTAGTTCTGCCTTGTAATCTATGATATACAAAGTTTCATTAACTGCTTATAACTGCTTAACAGTGTAATGTTAGTCCTTTACTTTTACTTCCTCACAGTTGTATCATCAAAATTATTGAAGAACATCAGTTTTTCTTGACTTCCTGTGTCTGGTACTGAACCCTCATTCTTTATTTTTAAGATCTGATGTGTTGACTCAGACTCTTTATAGTATTTTGAGGGCTGCGTTAGTTTTGCTACTTATTTTCAGTACTTATACTTAGATAACCTGAGTAGTTTTTCCATAATATTAATGTCAGATTTAGTTCCACTATTTAATTCATAGCCCCATCATAAAGTAGAATTCATGAATTGCTCTTCCAGAATCAGTATTTTCTACAGCGTTTTGCTTCACAGTGTGATGTTAGTATTTTTAAGTCCTCGTAATTGTATCACCAACATTAGGCTACTGAAAAATATCAGTTTTTGTTGGCATCCTGTGTCTGGTAATGTGTGTGGAAGTGTGTATTCCAGTCAGTGTTGAATCCTCCTCAGTCTTTATTTTTAAGTTCTGGTGTGATGTCTCTTCAGGCTTCACTTCAGGCCCCAAAATGGGTTTAGACCACATTTCTAAATACACCATTAGCAGATGTGGCCTTGGTCTTTGTTGCACGTGCACTATGTGTTGCAGCTTCACACCTTTATACAGACTCCACTGATAATGTCTCTGTTTATGACTATGAAATCGGATAAACATTACTAACAGTTCTGCTAATCATTAACATTTACCAAAACATACAGTCCTGTGGATATATTCAGGAGAGACTATGTACAGTATGAGCCTCCGTGTCTTCCTCCCACAGTGCCCCCCTCCTCCTCACCTCCTCTCTTCACGTGAACGCGCCCAGTAGGCTGCTATTAAAGGGGCGGTATTGTAGGCGCGGTCACGTCCGCATTCGGCGACGGTGGTTTTGACAGTCACATAAAAGTGCAGTTATCACCGGTTCACCGGAGGAACTGCTGCTGCTCGACTCCCAGTGACACCGGATCGGAGCTGAGCGCCACCGGGGATTCGAACCCGCACCGGTGACTGGTACCAACAGTTATTTATTTACAGATCAATACATTTTTTTGCAGATGTTCTAGTACTGGTTACGTGCGCTCACCTATTGGTGATGATGATGATGTTGTGATAAAGGTTGGTTTTGCAGTAGGTAGATAAGGTTACTAGTCTGACATGTTGTTGTCAAAAATGCCTGACCTAGAAACGTTAAAAAGAAATAACTGAAATACTCCAAATGCTTTTGTCAGCCGTGACTTTGCGCACCTACTTACATGCGTTCTTGATGCGTATTTTCAGTTTTAGCCTTATCTGCACGTCACTGCGCAGCATTTAATTCTGATAAAGTTATAACTGAGCATTGATCTGATCATTTTCAGTGTCTTATGGTGTTGCCTGGTTATTGGATTTCTGTATTTTACAGATTAAACCGGCTCCACAGCTTCAGAGCGCCTGGCTGAGCTCACAGCACCAGAAACAAAGGTAGGCCTTGTGCAAAATACTGTATACACAACCTGTTACACCTTCTATGAGGCCGTACTGCCTGCACATAGGGTGATTTATGCAGTAATTCGCTTGCTTGCTCGCAAGATCTGCGCTTAGCTCAAATGGATGTGCGCAAAAATCATACCTGTGTTTTTCACTCCTGTTCCTTCACAGTTTTTTTTCCAGAAACCTGTGAGGAATGAAAAGGCTACTGCTGGCTGTTATTTGCTTTCCTTTCAGGTTTCCTCATAGACTAATTTTTCAGATTTAGAGCAAATTCAGATATTTACTATTCTTTTGTGGTTCTGTTTTTAGCCGATTTATGCGTTAAAGTCTTCTAGAAAGCCTCAACCTTCCCGTGGCCTGCGTTACGTGGGATGCTGGAGAGTGGGAGAGCCAGCAGAGAGGATATTTGATGCCACTTGGCAACACTATCAGTCATGGGGGATTCTTTCTTCAACTGCTGTTATGTCCCACCCCATCCTCCAGGCGAGGAGGAGCTCCGCAGGTCCAGACGCACGGAGATCATGGCCTCCCAGTCAACCCACATCCCCAACGACAAGCGCTTCCTCATCTTCTTTGACTTTGATGAGACCATCGTGGATGAAACCAGTGATGACGTAGTGGTGCAGGCGGCCCCGGGCCAGCACCTGCCCGGGTGGCTGAAGGACACCTACCAGCCCGGGAGGTATAACGAGTACATGCAGCGCGTCCTGTCCTACCTGGCGGAGCAGGGCGTCACCGAGAGCGACATCCGAGGCGTGATGGAGAAGATCCCCGCCACACCTGGGATGCTGACCCTCTTCCAGTACCTCCGCAACCGCCCCCAGGACTTCGAGGTGGTCCTGGTGTCAGACGCCAACACCTTCTTCATCGAGTCCTGGTTGCGCAGAGCGGGTGCGCGCCCGCTTTTCCACCGCATCTTCACCAACCCGGCCACCTTCAACAAAGACGGGCGTCTGGTGATGCGGCCTTTCCACTCCCACGACTGCCAGCGATGCCCCGACAACATGTGCAAGCAGGTGGTGGTCAGGGACTACGTGGCGCGCAGGACGCAGGAGCGGGGCCGCGCGTATCAGAGGGTCTTCTACGTAGGGGACGGTGCCAATGACTTCTGCCCCGCGCTCATCCTCGGGCCCCGTGACGTGGCCTTCTCCCGGCGGGACTTCCCCATGCACCGGCTGATCCTGGAGACCCACGAGGCGATGCCGGGGGAGTTCAAAGCGGTCACGGTGCCGTGGGTGAGCGCGGAGGAGGTGGTGCAGCGGCTCAGGAGGCTGGTGGTGGAGTAGAGCAGGGGAGGAGACTAGAGAGGAGACCACGTCAGGGGCCATTTAGAGACATGTCAGTCTCAATCTCAGGTAAAAGAGTCCCATAAACCATCAAATCATTTGGCTCTGTGTGTTTTTAGTGGATGACGCATTCAGCCTCAACGTGCCTCAGTCCAGCTTGTCACGTTTTCACCTCAAAAACATTGGCCCGGTTCAACATAAGCAGGTTAATGATTATGGAGCCATGAGTCCTCTGTGTTTGTATACAGACAGATATGTAGGGTAAAGTGTAAAGAATAAAGAGAAAGGTGCTTTTTTTTTTCCATCCACCGTTTGGAAACTGTCTCAGTTTGGGGAAATCCGTGTGAATAAAAGCCTTAATAGCAATATTTATGAACATATGTGTCAGCCAGTTTAGTGGTTGTCACTAAATAACAAGTGTGTTTTATCACAAGCAGCACTTTTACATTACAAAATAATAAACTATAATAATCTCTATGAATTAAATATGTTATTGGGCATTTAGTAGAGCCAAGAATATGAAGAACCAGTATTTTATAAACATGTATCTCAGAAATGTCCAGGATTCTGTCTTGGGTGTGTGTTTGTGTAACTTGCCTGTCTGTTACTGTACTGTATGACTTTGCTGTAAAACTGAATGATTTATTAACACCAGCAGGAATAAAGCCATAAACTGAAGACCTGCCTGCATGTGTCTGAGTTTATCACCGAGGCTGATCCAGCTCCACGAGGAAGAATTCAGTCAATAATGACAAACACAATATATGACTTTAAAGAAATTTTATTTGTAGACAGAAAATGTATATGTTGGAGGAATAATCATGGCCTCAGAACATAGTTTTTACACAAAATAATAGCAGATTTGTAGGTTAACTAAACATTTTATAACCTTTACAAAACAATATAGTTTATTTTTTAAGCAATATCATATATATACTCATAAACCTGGTTAATTATACCATTATATTCCTGCGTAAGTCTTCAAATGGAGCATAATATGTAATCGTCATCCTTAAGCGCCCTCCAGCGGCTAATAGTATGCACTACAACTTTACGCAGATTTTATTTTTGTATTTTTAATTTTTTATAGGCTAATATTGTAGCACAACGTAAATACTGACTCTGTTTTTGTGTTTTAAATTACCTGGTCGAGTTAACAGATTTATTTACCAAAGACTGTTACGATTTAAAGATGCGACTGTAGCCTCTATTTACAGGATAGATTATTTTCACTGGTCCAATGTAAAACATGTTGAAAGTTTTTTAGTAACGAATAAACATGTATTAACGCCACAGAACCGAGCAGGTCAGATCAGATCCCATTTATTCCAAGAACAGGAGTCAATTTATTGATAGTGAACAGGTACTTAGAATACAATATTAATTTCAGCTGCCCTCTATTGGTCAGGCCGTGTAACTACATCCAAATACCATAAAATCTTTTTAAATGAAAGTAATGTGTGTATTCACTATTACCACTAGGAGGAGATCTATGCGTATAATGGAGATCACAAATACTGTTTTTTTTGTTCTTGTTTTGTTTTTTTTTTTTACTGGAAAGTCATTGGCATTAAAAGCAATATAAACACGACCTATTGAAAAGGCAGGCATAATGACATAACTAGTAAATGATCTGTAAATATAGTTTTAAAAGTAAAAGATTCAGGCAAAAGAAGGAAAAGTGTAAAAAATACAATATAAATAAAATACAATATAAATAATTACAAACTAAAAAACACAATAGAACATAGACGCACTGAATAAAAACACAATGTTATAAAACAAACTCCAAATACAAGACTAATATGGCTGGTGCAAAATAAAAGGGCAATATTCTTAAAAATGCTTAAAAATGACAAATGAGTAATTTGTACCATATATAAGCTTAATGATGATAACCTTGAAAATGTAACATTGAGATCAGATGAGATCCTGAACTGCTCTCTGATTTTTCCAGAGGGAATGATCCCACAAGAGGAACAAGTGCTTGGGTTCAGAAATACAACAGTGTAGAAATACACAAGAATAAGTCCAGAATTATAAATGTAAAAAAGACAGTTTTAGTAGGCTATACTTTGCTTACTATGTTGTAGATTAGTAATATAGGAGCATATTCTGATCTTCCGTATGAATGAAGCTACCATCAAATACATGTAGTGAGAAAAAAATAATTTTCGGTAGTGATTACAGTGTTTAGATCCACTAAAATAAGTATGCTCTGTGGCAGAGCGGTAACGTGTAAATACACATTACCACCAGGGGCGTTAGTGAGTCAAAGTCTTGGATGACTTATGCAACAGAAGAAGAAAAACCGGAAGAAGCACTTGGTGCGCATGGCGCTATTTGAGACGTTATTTATCTGAACAAGAATAAGTTTTACTTTAATTGAAAGGAATACTTTCGTAACGCAAAACAGGTGAGTGTGTTTGCAGCTTTTACATTGCATCTCAGTAGACGAAGCTATTATGAAGCTAAATTTGCCAAACAACAACGTAAGTGAAACGTTTCCCCTAGGACTCATTCATTTCTTTGCACATTAGCCGGTTAGCATGCTAGTTTCAGCTAACACCTTATATCAGTAAAGGCCTGTTTGTAGAGTTTGGGCTTTTTTGTATGTTTCTCTTAATAATATTCGGAGATTTTATTCGGGCAGAGAATGTGGACTGGATAACGAGTAGAGTAATAGGTATTAATTCGTTGTACCATTGTACATGTAGTTAGCATCAGCGCGAGGTTTACTAGTGTCAATTTAAAGTTACTTAAGATCGGAAAGTGTTAAACAATACACAATTACACTGTGGACTATTTAGGAATCCTGTATATCTGCACATGATAATTTAGGAAGTACTTGAGTGTAAACAGCAGTACCAGACTTAAAAGGCTCTTACAAATGTGTCTTACGTTATTAGCATCAACACATGTACATAAAGCGTGAAAAGTGCAAGAAGACACATTCTGGCTCACAGGATTACAATTATCGTTATATTAATGTGTTCATCTTAAATTGTGCAGCTGGTTTGAGTCTCGTGTTATAATTAATCTTGATTTCTTTTTCATAGTCATATTACTAACATGACTTGAAAGTAATCAGTAACTCTTTAACTGAATTACATGTAAGACATAAAGTGGTGTAAAAAACATTTTCAGTGTAGAATTATAAACTAGTGTATATGTAACGGAAGTTTCCAATACAGTATCTAAAATCCATGTAGTGTATTTGAAGGTAAAGCACATTAACCAGTGTACACCGCCTCATTAAGTGTTACGGTACATGTTTAACCAGCTATAATAAATTACAGATACAAGTTAACTTTATTAATTCCCAGGAGGACATTCACATGAGCACTGCTCAACATACGAATGAATTTTTTTTAATTAAAACTAATGGTGAACGTGATGTGAAAATATTGCAGTGAAGAAGAAAACTGGAAAAAGTGATCTTACTATGTAATGTACTACAGTGTATCTACAGTGTTAAATACTTAATGTATAATATTTTTATCATGGTTTGGTTTTATTATTTCATGAAACATATTAAATGTCCATTAACACAAACTTTTTCCTTCAGGTCTCTTAAAGATGGAGGCTGATCTGTATGATGAGTTTGGAAACTACATTGGTCCAGAGCTGGACTCTGATGACGATGATGATGATCTGGATGCAGAGGACAGAGATGTTGATGAGGTATTCTTCAACTTTACTGTTAAGAAATGAAGCAGTTAATGTGATCTGGTCATTTCTATTACAGTAATAACACTTTCTTTGTACAGGGTGATGAGGATGATGATGATGAGCCTGCTGATGCTGATGACGATGTCCCAGGCATGGAGGTGGTCCTGCATGAGGACAAGAAGTATTATCCAACAGCAGAGGAGGTTTATGGGCCCGAAGTGGAAACAATTGTTCAAGAAGAAGATACACAGCCACTGACAGGTTGGAGAATACAAAAGGCCATCAGGAACAGAAATAATTAGCTAACATTCAAAACTATAATTTTCTTTCAAGGTAAATAAATAGTTAAATGCTAATGTCCTTCTTTCAGAGCCCATCATCAAGCCTGTGAAGAACAGGCAGTTCACCCTAATGGAACAGGAGCTGCCTGCCACTGTTTACGACATGGAGTAAGTCCTCTGTGTATTCTCCTGTGTTCGTATAAAGATCAACATAATGTCCTTTGGTAAAGTGTGCTGCTGATCTTCAGTCTACATCTTTACCTTGAACTCATCTATTTCTCCCGGTGCCTCCCTGCTGTTCATTAACCTGTGTTTACTAAACATAAGCTGTCCTTCCTCTCTTGGCAGATTCCTCGCTGATCTCATGGACAGTCCAGAGCTGATCCGTAACGTCACTCTGTGCGGTCACCTTCACCACGGAAAGGTTAGCAGCTGTCTGGAACATCTGGAGACTAGAAATGTTTTGCTACATATGCTTTTAATAAGGCTCCACTGTAAAACTCAAACTTGTATTATTTTTTCCGTTTCATTTAGACCTGCTTTGTGGACTGCCTGATTGAACAGACACACCCAGAAATCAGGAAGAGGGATGATGTGGATGTAAGTTATTCTGCAATTATTATATTTCTGCAGTTTATTACATCTTTATACAGTTTGAATAAGCAGAGGCTAACATTTGTTGTTTTTGTCTCTTTCAGCTCCGCTACACAGATATCCTCTTTACAGAACAGGAGGTGAGTGTGTAATATTCCACAGAATTTGGCAATCAGTAGAAAATATGAATCCGATATAACTAGAGCTTTATTTGACACATTTTTTGACCTATCGACATGATTTTTGTTTTCATGAGGCAGGCTTATATTGATTTCTGTTGTGCGTTTTCCCACAGAGAGGAGTTGGTATTAAAAGTACTCCTGTCACAATGGTCCTGCCAGACTCCAGAGGAAAATCCTACCTTTTCAACATCATGGACACACCAGGTACTGAATGTCTGCTGGTTTTCTTGCTGATTGTATGTCTGGGATTTAGCCTGAAAAAGTCTTAAATTTGATTTGTCCCAGATTAACCTGATTTATCCCTAAAACTGATAATTAATTCTTAAATCCGACATTCAAAGGTCTTCAAAATTCCACAGACACAATTGTTTTGGGAGTTTTTGCAAAGAATTTGTCAAATTTGTAATTAGTGTTTAGCATTTTATCATTATGGAGATGAGAATGAATGGAGCCTCCAACAACTATTCATGGGTGGAGGGGTTCAGGTATGACCTGTAGCAGCTTGAATGTCAGTAGAAGAAACATTAGTCGTGGACAAATGGAGTGTTGGTTGGATTAAAACATGGTAAAGACTGGTTCAAGGCAGTAACTATGAGGGCTGTTGTACTGTTATTTATGTGAGTGTAAGGTCTTAAATTTGGTCAGAGACCCCTTGAAAATAATGTCTTAAAGAGTCATTAATTTGGCTTCCTCAAACCTGCAGAAAGTAATGTAAAACTAAAAACCAAATATTTTCTCTAATTCAAAGGCCATGTGAACTTCTCTGACGAGGTCACATCCAGCATCCGGATCTCCGATGGTATTGTCCTTTTCATAGATGCAGCAGAAGGAGTGAGTCTTCACACATATACGTTCAAGTTCTTCGTACCCTGTCCAACCTTTGCACTCTGCAGCGTGTTGATCTGTTTTTCCTTTTCTTTCTCCAGGTGATGCTGAACACAGAGCGTCTCATTAAGCATGCAGTTCAGGAACGAATGGCCATCACCATCTGCATTAACAAGGTGGACCGGCTCATTGTGGAGCTCAAACTGCCTCCCACAGATGCTTATTACAAACTTCGACACATTGTGGATGAGGTCAATGGTTTGCTCAGGTAATCCCGGAAATCCATGTAAACTTAAAATTGGATAAGGCAATGAAAGGAATTTGCCTACCCTTACAAAATCCATTTTGAAACCTGAAAGTGCATTCATGTTGAAGTGTCCACACTAACTTGACATGTCAGCAACACTGTTTGTATAATAGTACCGATGATAATAAGTGGTTTCCTCCTCTCTCAGCACATATTCCACTGATGAGAACCTGGTGGTGTCACCTCTCCTGGGAAATGTGTGCTTCGCCAGCTCTCAGTACAGTATCTGTTTCACCCTGGGGTCCTTTGCAAAGATCTACTCGGACACATATGGTGAGATGGCTCTTTAGCACCTGGACTTAAAAATGAATCTCAGAAAATTAGAATAATCTTATACAAAGTTAAAACAACACATGTAGTTTTCTCTGTAATAGTGCTGCATGATTTAGTAAAAAGTCATTGTGATTATTGTGGGCAAGTTTAAGATTATTATCAAAAACTACATTTCTAAAATACAAAAAATTCAAGAACTTATTTTTTTCTCATTTCTTTCATTTGATGACTTTAAATTATCTTAATTCAGACATTTTTAATTATAGCCCTTTACAAACTCTATAATTGGATTGAGTGATATTACGATTAAGTTTGTGCGTCAGTTAATTGTGCAACCAACCTCTGCAATTATACTCACAACTTGAATATGTTTACATTGTATAAGTGTATTGAAACATATAAATATGTAAGATTACAACTAAATTAGTGAACATGTCAGAACATTAGTCACACAAGTAGCTGTCATTTTAAAAAAAAACCAACTTATTTCAGGCTGTTTGCCAATCTTTAAAATGTTTTAAATTTGATTTTCCTGCGTGAACTCCTTAATTATCTTCAAATATTGAAAATCAACCCTTAAATCTGGCACTCCAAGGTCTTAAAAATTCCATGGACACAGTAAATGAAAAGTGGCTATATTTGCTTGGAAAGGGTTGTAAAGAATTTGTCAAATATGTGATTAATATTTTACCCTAACGGAGATGTGAATGAGTGGAGACGCCAACAATCATTCATGGGTGGAGGGGGTTCAGGTATGAGCTTTAGCAGCTTGAACGTCGGTAGCAGAAACATTAGTGATGGATAAATGGAAATATAACAGTAGCTCAGTTGAAACATGGTTAAGACTGGTTCAAGGTAATTACACAGAGGCTCGTTATTTTTGTGAATGTAAGGTCCTGAATGTGATCAAATTGTTGCTGAGAAAGTTGACTCTTTCCACAGCAAGACTGGAATGTACTGGAATGTCAAACGATCTTTTGGTAAAGATCCATTAGGAGTGGATAGAGTTTATGATATGATTAATTGAAACTCATAACGACTACAAGTGACAGTACTGTATATTATGTACTGCTATAGAGGATTGTACATCTCCTGAATACTGCGCATTAAGGCTCTTCTTGACTCCAGTCACAAATGGTTAAATAGAGGCACATTTGAATTTTTTTTTACATTATTTAAATTTTTTTAGATGAATTTGTACAAACAATCCAGTCTTCCTCTTAATCTCTCTCATCTCATCCCTACTGCACCGTGCAAGGTATCAACTAATTCCTCTTCGTGTTTGCAGGGGACATTAACTATAATGAATTTGCCAAGAGGCTTTGGGGAGATATTTATTTCAACCCTAAAACGTGAGTAATCGGGGTTTCAACTCGATGATAATTTAATTTGAATCTGTTTCCTTTTAACTTGTGCTTATTGAATCTATTATTATCCTTTTTTTCTCTGTTTAGCCGCAAGTTCACAAAGAAAGCTCCCAGCAGTAATTCTCAGCGCAGCTTTGTGGAGTTTGTTCTGGAGCCTCTCTACAAGATCCTTTCACAGGTTGGACCTAATTTTTTCATTAAAGAAACCCTGCCAGTCCAACCCCCCTATGTTTCAGTACAGTCCGGCCTTATTACAGAAATGTATGTAATTTTCTCACTATAATCCTCTGTGTGCAGGTGGTTGGGGATGTGGATACGTCTCTCCCTCGAGTCCTGGATGAGCTGGGAATCCATCTGACTAAAGAAGAGCTGAAGCTCAACATCAGGCCTTTGCTGAGGCTGGTCTGTAACCGATTCTTTGGAGAGTTCACCGGCTTTGTGGACATGTGTGTGCAGCACATCCCCTCACCACAAGAGGGGGCTAGGAACAAGATCGAACACACCTACACAGGAGGCCTGGACTCAGACCTAGGGGAGGCCATGGCAGAGTGTGACCCTGATGTGAGTATAATGTTGGCACAACAAGAAGGAGAAAATGCACCTGTGAACTGGAATTAGCTGCATTTGTTTCCACTAGAGTCCTTATTCACATTCAACTAGCTCTTATAAATGAACCCAATGGACTGGTGTAAGCGCTAAAGGATGCACGAGAGTCTTATTGTCTTTCAAATTTGGGAGTTCAGTTCCAAATGGTCTGATCCAGTGCAGTTGTACTCTTCCATGATTATCCATTACTTTTATCAATTCATATGCTGGCAATTTCCTTTGACAGTTGAACATTGCAGAACAATCATGTCAAACTCATGAATATAAGCCAACAACAAGAAGGAGTCGAAGCGGAGAGGAGGAAATGATGCAAAACGTAGCTTTGTTTCACAAGAAAAGATGTCAGTGTCTGTAAAATGGTAATTTGAAGCCAGCGAAATTATGCTGAAACATCTTTATATGCAACGCTGGTTTCAATTCCAGGAATGTGCCGCGTTTGACATGAGCGCCACTGCTTCCCAACCGAGCAAAACACATCCATTACTACAGTGAGATATCCAACCTTCCATCCAAACATTAGCACCATGCAGGCAGGCTTAGCAGGGTTTGTTTTTGACAAAATGATTTAATGAAGATGAATGCTGTTTAATATTCTCACATTTCATCCAGTTTTGATGAGAGACTCTGAGATGATTCAACCATTGAGCTGATGCTGAAACCTGTGGAATATGATTTTCCATGCAGAACATTGATCAGGAATTGATGAAATGGACATAATAATATAGGATAACTGATCATTTTAATTTTTCTAGGCTAAGTAAAAACTCCTAGAATCTGTTTTAAGCAGCTAAAACATTGCTTCAACAAAAATACTAACAAATACCACTTTCTCAGACTACAAATGAATGAATGTCTTTATTGTCATTGCACATTTGCAACAAAATTGAGAACGCTATCCCTTGCATGAAGAGAAAATAGCATAAATATAAAAATACTATAAAACCATTAAAAAATAAAATATTACCTTAGTAAAAACAGTAATAAAAAAGGCAATCACACATTCTGAAAGTATTGATGATCCCAAATCAGGGTTGCACAATGAGCTCTGAAAATATTCACACTTTATCCAAATTAAGTGCAATTTAATAAACTGTTCTTGAGTCTGTTTGTTCAGGTTTTCAATGAATGAATACTGTGTTTGATGTAGGTCAAGAATCAGACAAATTTGTACTTTTATCATTATCCTATATTATATAGAACTCACTTAAATTTCCCATAATTCCCTCAGTAGTAACAATAATGGCATAGATGTCATTACAATCCTATCAGTTTCCATCAGTAGTAAAATATATCCCACTGGTAGGATTTTCCTGTGCTATTTTCTCTTTCCTTCTCACCTCATGTCCGGCTGTTTCAGGGCCCGTTAATGTGCCACACCACGAAGATGTACAGCACGGAGGATGGGGTTCAGTTCCACGCCTTTGGCCGGGTCCTGAGTGGGACCATTCAGGCAGGTCAGCCCGTCAAGGTGTTAGGAGAGAACTACACCCTGGAGGACGAGGAGGACTCCCAGGTCTGCACCGTGGGACGCCTCTGGATTTCAGTCGCCAGGTATGTTGTTGTGCAGATTTTCTTATAGAGCCAGAAATAAATGAAGTTTGTATTATATATTGACGTTTCTTTCACATTCTTTGTAGATACCAGATTGAAGTGAATCGAGTGCCGGCCGGTAACTGGGTTCTCATCGAAGGCTGCGATCAGCCAATTGTCAAAACCGCCACCATCACAGAGCCCAGGGGCAACGAGGAGGTGAGACCAAACACTGACAGGTCTTTCAGGCCTTGAATGTATCGTATGAGTGACAGAGGAGCTTAAATGTATCGCTGTGTGTCAGGCTCAAATTTTCAGGCCGCTGAAGTTCAACACAGCATCAGTTATTAAGATCGCTGTGGAGCCTGTGAATCCGTCAGAGCTGCCGAAAATGTTGGATGGGCTGAGGAAAGTGAATAAGAGTTATCCATCTCTCACCACCAAGGTACGGCCACTGACTCAAAATTACACCAGCACAAGTACACTTTTACAGAGGAAAAAACTGTAGTGTAATGTAGAGTAGTTAAGTGATTTTCTTTCTTTTTCCAATGAAAAAATAAGTGTTAAATAATTGGTGTTCTTTGTTCAGGTGGAGGAGTCTGGAGAGCATGTTATTTTAGGCACTGGAGAGCTGTACCTGGACTGTGTCATGCACGACCTACGAAAGATGTACTCTGAAATCGACATTAAAGTAAGTCTTGTCCATGTCAGATTATTTTTATAGTATATGTTCCATCTATGGCAAACTCATTTTAGTTCTGGGGCCACATACACCCTAATTTGATCTCCAGTTGGCTGGACCAGTAAAATTATAACATAAAGCCTATAAATAAATTAAGGTTAATAAGTAATAAGTTTGTTTTAGTACAAAAAACTGAAATTACAGGATGAAAATGTTTATATTTACAAACTATCCGTTAACAAAAAATGTGAATAACCTGAAAAACCTGACATTACTTAAGAAAAATTAGTGTGATTTTAACATAACTATCATTTACACATGTGCATTACAACTTACACACATTAGATCAAATTCACAAACATTTAGTAACAGGCATCTGGAACTGAAAAATATGGCATTAAACTTTATGATCAAAAGATTCAGTGCCAAGATTCAGTGACACCCTTGTCTGACAATGTCTTCTGTGTAATTTTAGCACTTGGCAAATTCATCCCATGGGCCAGATTGAACCCTTTGGAGGCCCGGTTGTGGCCCGTGAGCCTTATGTTTGACACCTCTGATTTATTGTCTCCAGACATGACACATCATGATGTTTTCTTTGTGTAATCTTTACCTACAGGTGGCCGATCCGGTTGTGACTTTCTGTGAAACTGTTGTGGAGACGTCTTCTCTTAAGTGCTTTGCCGAAACGCCAAACAAAAAGTATGTGTGACAGATGTGAGGTCTGTGTCCTGGTCCATAGCTGTTGTATGAGTGAAGAGGGCTTACAATGAGCATTCAAACTGTGACGGTTCAGAAATCACCTTTATTCTTGTTGTTCCCATTTGGAACTTAAACCATCACTTTTTAATGAAGAGTCTACAAATATAAATATAATGTAGGCCTAGGTTTACTAAAGAATGAGAAGGATCTGGAATCAGTTACAGTTGTTGAACATTGACAACTGTATGAACCATCAGATTAGCTGCTAATATGGAATCCATCTATAGCCTGTTAAAGGGAAAACCAGGTGACTTTTTAGATGCGTTTTTTTAAAAATTATTATTATTATTATTATTATTATAGGGTTTGTCTTGTCATCGGACATGATCTCAGAAATGTTATGAGGATGTCTCTTCAAATTTGGCACAAATGATCACTTAGAGGCAAGAATGAACTGAAACAATTTTGGTGGCCAAAGGTCAAGTTCGTTTTGACTTCATGTCTGTCAATTTGTATTAATGTAACATCACAGGAACACCTTGAGGGATTTTTGTCTAATTTGGCACAAATGTTTAAGTGGACTCAGGAATGAACTAATTAGAATTTGTCGACCAAAGGGCAAGATCGCTGTGGCCTTAGCAGTAATTTACGGAACTGCATGAACAGATTATGATCCAGATAAACTTTATTGATCCCTAAGGAAAAACCCATTAATGTTCAGTTTATTTTTCAGCTCCAAAATTGTTTCAGTTCATTAGTTTAGTTGATGCAAGGAGAAAACATGCATCAGAACTTGAACTTGCTGTTTATTCTCTCCATTTTCCATTGAGGTAAAATTTTCCACCGTCAACTTAAAGACAAACATCTCATGTGTTTTTACAGCTTGCAATGTGCATAGGTCAGACCAGTCAATTCAATTTTGTTTAATTTTGCAAAGAGAAACTGCTGCTGTGCTCGATACAGGCAACCACGCAGATGCCAAAGTTAAACTCCTATAAGGGGGAGCTGCTGATTCAATCAACACTTCATTGCCAAAGTGGCCATTGAGCATTATTACCGATCATTTTGACCTAAAGTTTTGGTGAATTTATTATATATTTAAGACTCTTCCTAAGGGACAGGGCAGGGAATCAAACCCCTGTTTCGATGTTGAATATCTCATCAGAGTTAAATTTGTGCACTGTTTGGAGTCAGTGACAGAGTGAGTCCTTCCCGCTGGCCGGGTCTGCCTCATCCCAGAATGAGTGATTGACAGCTGTGTGATGTGATTGACAGGAATAAGATCACGATGATTGCCGAGCCTCTGGAGAAGGGGCTGGCCGAGGACATCGAGAACGAAGTGGTGCAGATCACATGGAACAGGTAGGATGAACAGAAGATGCTTCCAACTCTCCACTCACGCATGAACTCAAAACGATCTCTTAATTAACTGAAATAAGATAATCTGACTTGCATGTTCGACGTGCTCTTAGATTTGTCCCATTTCATTCTCAAAGGCCATTTGGTTATTAAATTCTCCACACTTCAGAACCATTTTGACGAACCATTCATTCCCATTATCTGGGCTAGCAGGGATAAATGAGCAGGCATGTAAGACTGATGATTGGTTCTTTAATTAAATGCTTTTATTGAAGTAGGCAGAGGAGTATAGAAATGCCCAGGGCTTAAATGGGTATTTAAATAGTGCTTTTATTGGATTTGTGGGTCTCCTACAACTCATCACAGATCAAGAGGTGTGCTTACTCTGAAGTGTCTGCCATCTACATTCCATGGGCCTAGTGTGACATTGTTATCGATTAAGTTAACTTTTATTCCATTTTGGCTCTTATTTGCTTTACTAGAAGAGTTTTCAGAGCTGCCAAAACTGTAGCAAATCATGAAAAAGTTGCAAAGTCAGGTTGAACAATCTACATTATGCCACTACTGACAGCAAATGTGACTTTCTGCTCCACTCTGTTAGTTTAAAAGATACATTAAACAGTCTGCTTATAAAAATGCAAATGTATGTAGGTAGATAAATGCCCAATATTTCTAGATTTGGGTTTTTTAAGCAGCACAGCCCTCTGCATACCGTGACTTGTGGCACATCTCTCATTAAAACCCCCCTTGGCATATTGATCAGCTCACTTAAAGTAATTGATTCATGCACTAAAAGCGCGCATGAAACTTCCCATCCTCAGAAAATGGAAGAACACGGATGAGTGTTCTGCTTGAGAGCGACTTCCTGTCAACGCTGAGCTCATCTGTGAGGCCATCTGGGCCAAACGGTGCCAGCATAGAGTAGCGACGCCAGAAAAGTGACATGCTTCACACACCATTAAACTAAACCTTCGCTCTCCTCCTCCTCCTCCATTAACCCCTTTAACCCCATGTCAACCAATCTCCTTAATGTTCCAGTTGACACTCTACGCAAACCTCCTTTTAACTAGTTGCTCTTCTGTTTCTTCATGGCAGGAAGAAGCTGGGAGAGTTTTTCCAGACCAAGTATGACTGGGATCTGCTGGCTGCCAGGTCCATCTGGGCCTTCGGACCAGATACAACTGGACCCAACATTCTTGTAGATGACACACTGCCTTCTGAGGTGAGACTTAAATCTTCCATTTGGTAGACCCGTCATAAGTACTATACAAATCACCTGACTATGTTTGCTTCAGACCACAGTAATTTTGCATAATTGATAGGTCAAGGGCCAGTTTATTTTATAGTTTTTATATAGCACATTTGAAACAATGTAAAGTTATGTACAAATCTGCAGATACAAATGCAAACTAGTAAAATAAGAATAAATACAAGATATACTATAACTGGTAAAAAAAACAAAACAAAACAGATACTTAGCATCTAAAACACAACTAGAAGATAAAACAAATAAAAGTCACACATGTATTACATGCCAGTACAAATAGGTGCAGATAGGATGGTTCCCATTCATCTGTCCAAAAACTGCTAGTTGCACTTAAGAGAAACGTTATAATTATCTTCATCAGTTCCACTTTATTTTCCATCTTTTGAGGTTTGATTTTTTGGAAAAATTCTACTACAATCTGTTTAATGCTGGTATCCAGTATCATATTTACATTCATTAACATTTCTAAGCTAATGGAATTCTGAGGGGTTTATATCCATGCCAATAACCTGGGTACAGATTTTTTCAGTGTAGAGGTTTCATGTCTTGGTGGTGCAGTGATTACCATGTTGCCTCAAAGTAGAAGGTTATATCCAAGCGCCCCATGTCTGCTTGGGTTCTCTACAGTTTCATCCCACCTTAATAACTTAATTATTCGATCTAAGTCACCCATAAGTGTATTGCAGTGAGTGGTTGTTTGTCTGTATGTATATATGCAATGAACTGGTGGCACATTCAAGATGTACCCTGTCTTCCCCTGTTGGGGGCTTGATCTAGCATCCCTGCAACCCTCCAGAAAATGAATGAATGAGGTTCTCATGCTCGCTGTCGAGGCCTTCTTTTTCTTCCCCTTTCACTGTAACACTAGACATCGTTAGCTTAGAAAAGCTAATGCCAACAGACGAGCAGCTCCAAGCACAACACAAACTTGATGCACGCACCAAAATCAGACATGGAAAACCTTTAATGGTGTCATCTGATTGTGCAAACTTTCTTTGTTATATCCTAATGGTACCTGAATGATGAATTAGTGGTTAACCTCTACTATTTGACTGACTGCATTTTGATGAGCATCTATTGACATTAGCATCATGGATTTATTTGTAAAGCCAAACACTGCAGCAGCACTGAGGGCACGTATTGGTTTGAAGCCAAATGAAAAAGGAGTCCAATAACCTCCAGTGTTCAACAGTGTTCAATGCCAATAACTTTTTTTCTTCTTCTAGTGTATGTTTATTGTTAAACTTTTATCAGGCTTACACTGTAATAGGGATGAAAAGGGAACAGAAAAAAATGATTCAAGTACAGTTACTTCTATGACAATCAGCATCTAAAATTTCATGTTCCTGCTAAACGGTTCAATCACAGCAAATTAGAGCAGTTTGTGTAGCTGTACAAGGGTTTACTACTGCTATATATTCAATCCATAAAGCAGTGTTGTTAAAATTATTTTTGTACAGTCATGGAGAAAATTTACTGCACTAACAAATAGTTTTCTTAATTCTTGGTTGAATCTGGGAACATCTTTTTTTTTGCAGAGGGCCCAGTTTTTATATGTAGCTCTTGATTGTGTTTGTCTGTAGGTGGACAAGGCGCTGCTGGGTTCAGTCAAAGACAGCATCGTTCAGGGCTTCCAGTGGGGAACCAGGGAGGGGCCGCTGTGTGATGAACGTAAGTGTTCCCTTTAATTCTTTTTTTTTTTTTTTTAACCCCTGAAACATGTTAGTTTTACACAAATAAACCTTCGTTTCCTGCTCTATGACTAGCGTTTGAAATGTCTGTGCATAACGTCCAATGACTTGTTGAAGGTCGATGTAATTTCCCGCTTTCTGTCGCCCCCAGCCATTAGAAATGTCAAGTTCAAGATCCTGGACGCAGTCATTGCTCAGGAGCCTCTGCACAGAGGAGGAGGCCAGGTCATCCCTACAGCCAGGAGGGTGGTGTACTCCGCTTTCCTCATGGTGAGATCGCCCCACCCCCCCAGCCCTTTTCCTCTTCACCTCCTCCACCATTAGCTCCACCAGACCCCTCCCCTTCGTCCCCACTTTCTTTAATGTTCCATTACCTTGATTACGGTTTGGGATTTTGCTGACATGCAATCTTTTTAATTGCAGCGCGATAACATTCCTCTTTCACAATTTTGGCTTCTTTCCTCATCTCTTCTGGCCCCTCCCCTGCCTTTATCATAAATCCATGTTCAGCAGTACATGAGAAGGCCATACTGTTCCTCTAGGCTTTTGTTGTCAATTTAATGCGGTTTTATGCGGTTTCCCTTGTGTCCCAGGCCACGCCAAGGCTGATGGAGCCATATTACTTTGTGGAGGTTCAGGCTCCGGCTGATTGTGTGTCTGCGGTTTACACAGTGCTGGCCCGAAGAAGGTCGGTGCTGCACTTTATTCTGATTTCCAAACTCAACCTCAATAAAAGTGGCCGTCAACTTTTAAGAGCCGTGTTGGAGTTTTTAAAATTAATTTTGTGTTTGTCGTCTTACAGAGGTCATGTGACCCAGGACGCGCCCATCCCGGGGTCTCCTCTCTACACTATTAAAGCGTTCATCCCAGCCATTGACTCCTTCGGCTTTGAGACAGACCTTCGCACACATACACAGGGACAGGCTTTTGCTCTGTCTGTGTTCCACCACTGGCAGGTAAGATTAACAGACACACACCTGCTCCCCTGAGGGAGTAGTTCAGCCAAATCAGAGAAATATAAATGTATACCAATTCACCATGTTCGTACTATATACAGGGTGCTTGCACAGGTCTTGAAAGTCTTAAAAAAATATGGTATTTTGAAACGCTGTTTTCCAGACCTTGAAAAGTCTGGAATTTTGTGCGAAAGTCTTAATAATGTATGGAAAAAATTTCTCTCATAGTCAAATTTTAGAGTATGCTCAAAGGCACATCATCTTGTAAGATAAGAAATACATGAGGAAAGAATATAAAAACCTGATATGATTTCTCTAACCGGTCGGTACTGGAATAATTCGAGTGAATCTTGTTTGTGTGACGTCCATGCACTTTTGTGATTTTCAAATGTTTTGAAAACGTTTCTGTCAGTAAAACATAATTTACTGTGAACGATGAATTTGTTTATACATTTATTAAAATGAACTTTTGTACTACACACAACAGGTACAATCTCAACCAATAAAGCAGGGACACAAGTATAAAAGTATATAAAGTCAAGGTCTTGGGGGAAAAAATTGCAGTTTTGAAAAAGTCTGGAATTTTTATTTGGATAAAGAGCAAGCACCTTGTCTATAGAATACAACATAAAGAAAAAACATCAAGTAGTAAAATATCAAATAACCAAAATGTTAAGAAACATTTGTTATTGTATCAAACAGAAAAAAAATCGATACTTCCACGCAATGCGGACGTGCCCGATTATGAATCCATGCAGAAATGTCAAAAATTGATGTTCTGAATGTAATGTTATTTTAATAATGCTCATTGTGTAACTAAAAAGGCAGAACTAAATTGCGACTGCCGCACCACCCCGAACCGTTTACGGCAACGCACACACAGAACAAAAAGATGGCAGAAAAACCAATCCGTGCGGCGCCTACAACTCAATTAAAAGCGACAATATGGAAACATTTTGGTTTCTATGGAGTCGAGGGGAAAGGGGAACTGGACAAAAGCCACAGTATTTGCAGGGCGTGTTGAGCGCTAGTGAAGTATTTTGGGAACACAACGAACATGATTAAGCGTGTTCATCTCCATGTTGGTTCTTGTGATCCAATATGTTTCCAGGTACATGTATAACCTTCCATTTGACACATTTTTGTTGTCTCAATACAAGATAATGGAAGCAAATTAGTCAGCTTGTTTTCATTATGGATCATTAGAAATGCTTTAAGTTTTAAAAATAGCAGAGAGATTATGATATTTTTGTCATACAGTGTGAAAAATATTAATTATTGCAGGGTGCATCCGTAATTGTTTATAATCGTATCATAACCCTCTGAATCGGAATCGAATCGTTAGGAACCTGGTGACGCGCACCTCTAGTATCATCATAACAAAATATGTCCAACACATTGTGTTGACAATATAATCAAAAACTATAAAAGATTTTGTCACGTTGTTCTCAGTAACACTGCAGATGCAAACCTTCCGTGTCAGTGTCTTGTTAAATCCAAGCCCACATTCTTCCCACATCATTATTTTGAGATAAGCGATGGCAGACGTTCTAGTTACACATTTGTTTTCAAAATTAGTTCTACTGAAGTCAGCCATCTCTGACATAAGTGTATAAATAACTGTGGACCTGGCATCCCTCGCTCACACTTCCACTTGCTCACACGCAAACAAAAAAAACCCCACTCGCACACAAAACTATGGCAGCTCGTGCAGCAGAGTGACCACCCTCGTGCACATGTCTGCCACTCCGACTGAACCGCTTTTGATGTGGAGTGGAGTGGAGTGTCGAGTCATTAAGTTTTAAGTGTAATGTGGCTGTCGACGTCTCTGCCATGTGTGACATGTGTTTGTGTCTGCACTCTGCAGAGCCGTGTCAGGGAAAATTAACTCCACTTAATATGGATTTATACTTTACAGCAAAGTCATTTCACCAGAGTGACAAAAACAAGGTCTAAAGGTCAATCTGCTCATTAGTAGAGCATTTTTAAGCATTTTGAGGTGAAAGTGCACGTTAGAGCTGCATCTGTTAAACCATTAGTTCAGATTGTTTGCAGTGGGGTTTATTTGAAGTGTACAGTAGTGGGAAAAAGTTTCTGGACACCCCATGCATTTGGGATATATCACATTAAAGTCATGGAACTCTGCCAAGTATTGTTCCATTCTCCAAACCCACTTGCTCCCTTCTGCATGTTGAGGTCAAAACTGGATGTTTTAGCAAAATAATGAAACACATCCAGGACATGTTGACATGTTGAAACTGTCAAGAATTTAATTTAGTCATATTTCCTTTAATACAATAAATAAAACCATTATTTGTTTGTCTGTCTGATGTGGCCATTTTTCCACCAATATTTCATGATTGTATTTGACTGTGTAAAATTTAAAGGGTGCCTGGAAACTTTTCACTGTTATATTACCTTCAGTAGATACCTTTAGGCAGGATAACCTTTTCTAGCTGAAGCCTTAATAACCATCTATACTCTGTGTGTAAAGATGCTCTAAGTAAAACCTTTGCAGGTTGCAACTTCTGAAAACATAATCATATGGAGATTTATTTTGTCTGATATGATCTACATATTTTTGGGATGTGGATTCCTTCCTGCAATATAAAATAACCTCCCTTGGAACTAATGTTCAGCAGTATGATAAATGAATTTGGTTAATTAACCTACATGAAAAATCAAGACTATACCTTTACAGAACTTTCTTATGCAGCAAAATTGAAAATACAACCTGTTTACTTCTTGAAATGTGTTTTTCCAGTCATATTATGTTATTAAAAAAGAGTATTTCAGTGCATTTATTTAAAAAACAAACAAACAATGGATTAAAACTGTAAATCATCTATAATATTAAAAAACAGATGTGACTTATCTTTTTTTCTTTTTACTCATATCACCAGCTCTACTTGGAAAATCCGGGTCGTCTGTTTTTGTCTTGTTGACCTGTCTTTTATTTCCTCATGGTTCTTCAGACCATGTTCTAACAGCGCTCATCCAGACCATTTCTCCACAGTTGACTTTCTATAAAGCATCCACCACGTCTCCACCTGCTATAATCAACACGTCAAATCATCTCCTCTGGTCGAGACTTTAACAGAAATCATTCCTTCCAGTGCAGATCGATTCAACTGCCCTAGAAAACAGGAATTACACTTGATTCCCTGAAGTGTGTTGTTTGCCCCATTAAAACTCAAGAGGCTGGGTTGTGCCTCCTCATTAGTTTGGTCATGTGCTGCCAGTGTTGGCACGAAAACTGCTCAGTGTTGAATTACTGCTGTTAGCAACTCTCTTCCATCTGTTGATTGGGCTTCAGCCACTCATTGATTCTTTCTTTCCCTCTCCTCCTGCTTTAATCTTTCCCTGAAGCTGGGAAAGTCTTATTCGGTCCACTCCATCCTAATTATTCAGATCCCTAACAAGTCTTCTTTGCCCGTTCCACTTCCCTTTGCCATTAGGATGGATGTATCAGTATCCCGTACAATTAAGGGATCACTTTGTGAAGGTCACGCTCCTTAAGATAATGGATTTAGTGAATCATTTTAAAAGCCTGTAAACCTTTCACCTCCCTTAACTCATCCCACTAGCATCGTGTTTATCACAAACTGAAGGAATGACAGTTCTGGCACTTGGCTTTTTCCATCATGTTGATGGATGCGCTCCTGACTCAGGAACAATGAGACGGACAAATGAATCAGGCGTTTGGTGAAAGGATGAATCCACTATCACAAATGTTAACTCAGCTCAAAATTTGATGTGCGTTTCATGTCAGGTTGCTCCTCAGATTGGCAGCAGGTCTTTCAGTTATATCTGCTTTCATTCTGGAATAAATGCCGTATACATTTTGCTTTCAGATTGTTCCTGGCGACCCCCTGGACAAGAGTATCGTGATCCGGCCTCTGGAGCCCCAGCCTGCCCCCCACCTCGCCAGAGAGTTCATGATAAAGACCCGGCGACGCAAGGTGAGGCCTGAGGGGATGAATTAATGCACCATGTGCTACGTTCTTAACTAATTCTAACATTAATTTCTAAAGTCTAGTGACTAGTTAGTTCTAATTTTATTTCTTTTTAAGAACCATAAATGACAGCTTACACAAACTCATGACAACATTAAATTCAATTGTTCATATGGTCATAATCAACAGGGTTCTCATGATATGAAAAAAGAAACTGGAAAAGTCATTGTATTTGAACAAATTACTGAGAAAGTCATATTTTGAAATTCGTGCAATTTATTTTGTTGTTATTGAAGTAAAAGCAGTGGAGTTCTGTATATATAGAAAGTGAAATGTCAATACAGGTGTTCTATTCTATTCTATATATACATCAATGTTTGAGGGCGATATGAAGAAGTAAATCGTAGACAGACATTACGAAGACGTCACCTCTGTAACTTTGAGGTGTGTTGTCTTTATATTTACGTTACAAAACATAAAAAACAGTTTTACAACAAACTGACTTTCTTGACTTGAGAAATGACCCAAAACAAGGACCTGGATGTTGGCGCTGCATAGTTTTGGATCTCTATTGTAACATTCCAATGGCTCATCAGCTTAATGGTTCCTGTGTTCAAAATGTATAAATTCTCATGGAAGTTATAATGAAAGGCCCTCGGAAAGTCACGAAAAGTCTTAAAAATTCTGTCTGTAAAAACATATGGAAACCCTAAATATAATCGATTCTTATGTAATTTATGTAAAATTTCCTCCAAAACTGCACCAAGATCTTTGACTCAAAACCTCAAAATGAAGTACTCCAAGTTGATACTAAGCAGTACATTGAATTAATTTGATTAACAAAGGTTTTTCTTTCTGAAAATCGTAAAAAATGCCAAAAACTCAAAATTGAGTTCATTCCTCCAGAGACGTTTTTCGCCCAACAAAAACTCAAAATGCAACCGGTTTGCTTCTTATAATATGTTAATTGCGAATGTGTTTCCCCAGTTGTCAATGCCGTATAGTTTTGGTAAAGACAGACCAGTTTTGTGTCGTGTTTTATCTTCAGTTCATGTAGGAAGAAAACAGTAGATTCAAATCCTCAGTTAACCACAACATTGAAAAAATAATCAACACTAATATTTTTGGCATATTTTCGAGCTCTACTCACAGTTATCAGATAGAAGATGTTATAATATTAAATAAAGTCCATCTGGGAATGAATTGCAGCGTATCCCATGTTATGTAACATGTTTCTGCTACGTCAACATCATGAGCTATTACTCATGGTGCGACATTTATTTCAATGGCCATGTCACTTCCAATAATTGTATGTTTTATTTACAGTCAGTGTCAGTGTCATAACCTGGACCATCATTTAGCCACTGCAGAGTCGTGTACATCTGATCAGCTAATTTACAGGTTTATGTTTGCTGCATGGCTCACGTTCTCCGTTTGTTCTGTAGGGTCTGAGCGAGGATGTGAGTATCAGCAAGTTCTTCGACGATCCTATGTTGTTGGAGTTGGCCAAACAAGACGTGGTGCTCAACTATCCTATGTGAGAGTCAAGACCCTCAGCCCAGACTGTAGAGAGTCAAAAACCCCTCCAGTCGATCACAAGCAAGTCGCCCTCTTCTACAAACGGGCCACGATACGACCAAAATATTAGACGCCACAGAAAACACGGAGAAATCCAGGTTCCAAATCATGCAGCCGACCAGAAACAGGAGACTTTAACTGTTAAACCATCCAGAGGTTTGTTGCGTCTCGTCTTGTATTGTTTTTTTTATTTTCCATGTGTAAAAATGATTGTTTTTGTAGATTAACTTCGGAGCTTTTAAAAAAAAAAAAAAAAAAAAAGTCATTGATGTGATGTATGAGGGAATAAAAGATGTGCGTGTAATTAAAACTAAGGCAGTAATTGTTGTGTGGTGTTTGACAGTGACACTAATCTTCAACCCCAGTTAGTTTGCAGTTGTAGGGAAGTGGGGCGAGTTCAGAGGAGTGCTTAGATTTGCTGATGGTTTGAGTGATCGGTGTCGGTTTGAGTCGCCGCGTGGGCCGTGACTGATGGACAGGCTCCGGGATCGGCGGAGGCAGGCGGAGAGGACGCCCAAGTCGAGGTCACGTGGTTGGGTAAAAGATAAAAGAAGGAATGATGTGCCCTGTCAGAGGAGACAGATGTCACTGAGGCTGATACCGCCACGCTGGTAAACCACCCCGAAAGTAACGTTTTGTTTGGGGTTTTTTTCACACAAATCTTGTCACAATGAAAGTCGACGCTGCAGCAGGATGTTCTTTACTATGCACACGCTCCCACCTTCAAAAGTACGTCTCTCAGGAACTGCAGAGATGGGTACAGCCTTCGGTGTGAGGATTTATTCCCTCTGAATGTTCCAAAGGTCTGTATTGAAATGGGAGGAAAATGACATTTCAATAAGCTGCTCCATCTGCTCAGAATCCAGTAGAAAATGACCTGAAACTTAAGCAGCTGGTCTCATTGGACACAAAAAAAGACTCATCCAAGGCAGGAACGTGTGGCTGGAGATGTTTTGTCTGATTTCTTTACATATCGTTAACCTCATTGCATAATGCCCAAGTCATATTCTGGTCAAATTGTGCACATCTTTACTGTCCTAACACTGCTGAGTCATTTTACGCAGATATCATAAGTTAGCCAAAAAATAGGACTTTAGGTAATTATGCTATGAGGCTAACGTTTGTGTGTGATTTCATACAGCCATAACTAAAACCAGATCAGCTGGGTCTATTCTGATCTTGGTCAGATTTCTCTCAACAAAGGTGTTTGTGTTTTTATTTAACCAGGAAAGACTTATCGTGGAAAAAAAACAAATTACTGACAAAATTTTAGACAGATTAAATAGTTCTTTTTGTTTTGCCATAAATGAGCCCATGTAGATGCACACTATTTACTCTGATCATTATCAATCTGTTAAATCATCAGATTATATAACAGCATAATGTGATGTGCTTTATCAGATAACAGGTTGCATATCTACAGATTAATCGGATTTATTTTGTATTTCGCATTTAAGTACATGTAAACGCCTCAGATTGGATTATTACAGTTACCTGATTACTCCCAGTCATCAGATTTCTATGTTCATGTAAACGGGCTCAATGTAGGAATAGAACCGACGCTGGATTTTACTTCTGTACATGTTTAATGTTAAGCTCATTTAGAACAGTTGTATAAACTGTTGGTAGTTTAATTACATCAGTGCATTTTGTTCTGGAGGTTCATAATATATTTGTAGCATCACTTCCCTGTGAGGACTATATGTATAATTTTGACTGGAAACTATTGACCCATATTTTTCAGCAAATGCAGTTTGTGTAGTTTAAAAAAGCAGATTTAAAATAAATAAATAGATAAATAAAAATCTCAACCCATGTAGGAAACCTTAAACCTTTACTTCACAAATATCCAAGAAAACAGAAATAATGTAATAAAAAAGTTCAGTATTTGCCTCTGATGTTGTGGAGGTGAAGCTTAAAGTTGAGTATAATCACTTTCAATATGTTCCCAAGTACATTTGTGGAATTGTAATATTATTTTTCAAGGCACTTGATTCATTTCAATTAAGTTTTGTTTGTATAATACTCTTATTTATCTGTTTATTGATTTCCTCCTGTTTTGTTCCTTTTATACAGTATTTCTACTATGTTTTGTCTGCTTTCTCTGTAATAACATTGAATATTTGTCACAAGGCGGTTTCTAGTGAATCCAAGAGGGTTTTGTGCTCAATCGATGACAGAAAACTTAAACTTTTTAATCACAAACATTAAAAATGATCAGATACAGAGACAGTTTTCATTAGACAGCAAGAGGATGAAAACTGTAAAATTCTATGTTCATTTTCCATTAGTTTTTTTTCAGTCAAATGTGTCACTAACTGAACATAAACCAAGTTTATCAAACTCCATGGGTTTTACTGGTGAATCAACATTGTAGAAGATGACGGTGTTTCCATGGTAACTACGCCTCTGAACGTCCAAATGGGTCATACTGTAGAATGTGATGTCCATGAAAAGATGACAAACTGTATTTTACACCAGTTATTTACATGTATTGACAGGGTTAGTGGATCAACAGGTATTTACTAGTTTAGATCAGTCGATGGTTTTGGTCTGTGATGGATGTTTGGGTCTTTATGGGATGTTTGGGTCTTTATGGGTTAAATCTGTGTCCTTTGAGTAGGTATGATGTAGTTTCTTTGTACGTTTTCTCCTCCTCCCATTGTAATCAGCACATCCGTCGACGGCCACCACTGCGTCCGACGTCCAACAGACCGTGAGT